>CAUYSK010040808.1:0-79898 GCA_963575035.1 Avahi laniger | reverse complement strand
ACAACTAAAAATATATAGAAAAAATTAGCCGGGCATGGCGGCGCATGCCTGTAGTCCCAGCTACTCGGGAGGCTGAGGCAGGAGGATCCCTTGAGCCCAGGAGTTTGAGGTTGCTGTGAGCTAGGCTGATGCCACGGCACTCTAGCCTGGGCAACACACTGAGACTCTGTCTCAAAAAAAAAAAAACCAAAAAACAAAAAAACATACTAAGTAAAATAAGCCCAACATAAGAGAACAAATATTATATGATTGTACTTATATGAGGTACCTGGAATAGGCAAATTCATAGAAACAGAAAATATATTAGAGGTTCCTAGGGGCTAAGGGGAGGGGGAAATGAGGTATTGTTGTTTAACTGGGGTGATGAAAACATTCTGGAAATACTGATGATGGCTGCACAGTATTGTGAATATAATTAATGCCACTGAATCGCACACTTAAAAATGGTTAAAATGGCAAATTTTATATATATAATTTAAAAAATGAATGTAACATATAAAAAATCATTATATTGTACACTTTAAAAAGTTCAATTGTATGTGAGTTTTATCTTAATAAGGCCATTTAAAAAGCTTATTTAATATATCCTGATAAATACATTAATTTAAAACTTATTGTAAATTAATAACATCAAAACACTACCACCTTTCAAGTATGGAGCACCTATCATACATTTGTTTTTGTGTCACTATATATCTGCATTTCCTTCCATGTTTTCAAGTTAGCTCTATACTAAGCAAGGAGAAAGTCATGCTATAACTTTTTCCACCTCCACTTCCTTCCTTTGGGTAAGACTCTCCCAGGATTCACAACTTAGGTATTTTTCTATCAATATTAGTATTGATAGATTGTTATCTACTGGTTGGGATAAAGAAATCTTTGAGAACACTACTGAGAGCCCGATCACCATTTCTAACAAAATGCATCCAGAGTTTCAGACAGCCTACTTGAAAACTTTTCAAACCAATCTTTTCATAAATTGGGTATTATTCTTATGAGCTTACATTCAACAGTGCCAGAAGTTAGGAGGAAAGAGTTCGGAAAACAAATGGATTATTCTCATTGTACAATTAAAAACAGTAATGTTTGAATTTTTTACTTAGGTACCCAGAACTGAAATTTTTGTCCATGACTAAGGTGGCCAGCATCATATTACATAAAAAGTGACACAATTAAAAATAATACGTAAAAATATGTATGGTATATATCTACAGAATTATTTAATGTCCAATCTTTTTCAATGTACTACTGTTAACTAATTCCAGAGCAGTAATAAAAAATATTTAAATCTGGAAATTAATAGATTGTTAGAGCTGAAGAAGCCTCTAATTTTTGTAAAAGAATACTCTATTTCTGGCTTGTGAATGAACTTCCATATGATTTTGTACTTTCCCCATTTGGGAAAGAAGGGCCTACACCTTTTTTTCTTTTTTATTTACCCTAAGGAATATTAGATCTAGATTCAAGTTCACTGAAGTGCACTTAACGTTTTTAAGCATAAATCATGTTATTTGAATAAACATAAACTACAAAGAAATCATTACAGCCATCACAGCAGGAGCAGAATTCCACAGTCTCTATGAACAATTTTGCAATTCAAGTCCATGTGGAAATGGTAATTTCCCTTCCTGAAGAGAAATACAGAATGGCATTCATTATGATTAAGACCTTGTAAGTACAGAAATGTGGAAGTGTGAAATTTATAATACTATAAACACGCTTATTATAAAAACATTACTGCAGAGTGGGCCTGGATTTTTTTTCAGTCTTTGCTCATCTTGCAAGGGCTTGGAGTCTCACGGAATGACAGCTGTGCTGGCTTTGTGAATAACACAATCAGTGTCTTTTTTCTTTTCCATGGCCAAGTTTCCTCTGTGCATTATGTGTATACTGGGGGAAATTAACAGCAGAGAAGCCTTCAAATTTCGAAACGATCAAAATGGACACATGTTGGAAGGAAAATGCTTGTAGTGTTCAGGAATCTGGGGAAATTACTGGAGAAAGGAGATATCTAAAGAGATTAGGAAGATACTGCAGAGAAGAGCAGTCCAAACACCCATCCTAGAAATAAGTCTTTTATTGCAGCAAATCAACCACCACGCGGTGTGGCTGGGTCTGCTGCAGCCCAGTAGCTTGAGTTGGTCCCTTGAGGGATTCAGCTCTGCGGGTGCTGTGCTCTACCTGTCCTGCGTCCTCCCTTTGCAAGCACATCACGAAAATGTGCTGTCCTATAAAGCAGGGTGCTGTATGTGGTGTGGCCATTTCCCATCTGCTGATTCTCACCAAATTCTGAGAAAAATTAAGAAGAGTCTCTCCTGCATGTGTGAGGCTAGCAAGTGTGTTTAGGTCTAAGCCAGACGCTGCATGCCGTGTCTCATGTGTAAAGAACGAGCCTGTTGTGGGAAAGCAAGTTAACTACACACAGACGCTTCCGTCCACAGTTTCCACAGGAACACTGAGGAACAGTCTCAGGCATTTATGACTTGTTTCTAGGCTAGTGGCAAATGAAAAGGAGTGAAAGGGAAAACACTGTTTAGGCTAAGAAAGAACTTGTTTTTAAAGGAACAGCAAAGCACAAAGGAAAATACACTTGGAGAGAGGATGTGAACACACTGCTAACAAAATACTATCTCTAAAATCTGATATCATCTCCAAACGTTTGTATTTTCAATTCCTCAACCTTCAGCACCTGCGTTTGAGAAGGGAACTTCAGCTCATTAAACATGTAACATTTCCCTTCCGCGAGCCAGCGCTGTACCATATGCATGTGGGATGAAACGATGATTAAACCTCCATCCCTGATGTGTCTGTATCTTCACAGAAAGCTACGAAGTGAAATTTAATCTTCGTTTTTAAAGCAATTACCTTTCTGAGGGAGCTTTTAGAAGTGCAAAAGCATTGTTCAGCTGATATCCATCCTGGATATCATATGTTGATAATGTAATTTTTAAAATGGTCTATTCTCTTGCTGTGACACATACCTCTCCAACAGGTAACTTTGAGTTTGTGCTCTTCTCTGTGCTCAGCGATCTATACAGGACTCCATTCAATTCTTTTTTTACTCAGGAAAAAACTGAGTAGTTAAAGAAATTTGTCCAGGGCAACACAGCCAGTGAATGGCAGAGCTGGAACTTTGAGACATTTGTAGCTTGTGCTCTTAGATACTATCTACACCAAGGCTTGCAAAATTTCTCTGTAGAGGGCAGAGAGTAATTATCTTAGGCTTTGTAAACCATTCTGTCTTGGTCACCACTATCCAATTCTGCTGTTGTATCATGAAAGCAATCATCAACAATGCATAAATAAATGGGTGTGGCTGTCTCAATAAAACTTTACTTACAAAAACAGGTGCGGGCCGTAGTTTTCCCCTCCTAATTTAGACTCAAGTTTGTATGGGGTAGGGGAAGGTATGTGTTTATCCTGCCACATAAGCTCTTCTAGGGCAGTAGCTCTGACTCTTTCAAAACTTGTTTGACAGTGGCTAGATGGGGATGCATTTTGTTACTAATCAACAAGTTGTTTTCTTTGTCTATGACTTTTAGCTTTACTAAGGAATGAAATATTTTGTGTCATCAAAAGACAGGGCAAATAGCAATTCACACTTCATCATTCCCAACACAGGGTTTGCAGGGCAAGGACAGTAATGGTGCACCAAACACTATGTTAATCTTGCAATGGTACTGGGAGGCAAAACCTGCCCCAGCTACTGGGCTGTCTGAGTGTTGACTTACCGTCATATTCTGGGAAGTAGTCAACTAGATGGGAATACATAATTTTCTCCTCTAGAAGATCCTTCTTGTTTAAGAACAGAATAACCGAGGAGTTCTGGAACCAGGGATATGTGATAATTGTTCTAAAGAGTGCTTTGCTTTCCTCCATTCGGTTCTGAAAAAAACAATCATCAGAAAAACAAGGAGTGAATTTTATGATTATTCGATCTGTGAATTGTGTTTATTTCAGAAGTCCAACCCATCTTTTGTATGCATCCAACCCATGCATTTGTATGCAAATGATTCATGACACACATTAGCTGTTTTCATTATGCAAACTCTCTGGTTGACAAGCAGAAAAGAATAATAACAATAAATATCTGCTGAAATAACTCTTATGGTTGAAAGAAAAAATAATCAAAGCCTAGAGAACCATGTTGCATCTGGCACACTGTCATAAATTTACACCAAAAACTATTCATTCATGACCAAATACTTAAGATCTGAATTAAGAACTAAATAGTAGGTTTCATTTTGCATTTCCTAAACTGTATTTATTTGGGAGCCTCACAATTAACTCTATTTTAAACAAGTAAAAGTTACTTCTTTGCCCAAAGCACATTTTTATTTCTAGAATTATTACTATTATATATATATCTCCCTATTTTATAGATATATCCCTTGATAAACACATGAAAATATATTTTAAGATCATATATTTCCTGTTCATCAATGCATACCTTCTCCCTATGTTTTGCTATAATTTTTATACACAATTGTGGAGATATGCATAGTAATTACTTGGAGATACAAACGTATTAATAATACTTCTCGCCTGTAGAAGCTATACTTTCAAACAGACCTTGGTAACAGAGACCCTAAAGGGATTCTCAAGGAAATTAGTCATCTTGCTCTTATAAATGAAGATGCTACTTGAGGCTATTCCTGAGTCAAATTATTCCTCTTAAAAAAAAAAAGTCATCATCAGACAAGAGCTAAGAGCCTCGTAGCTTCTTCAGTATCTCCTCACCAGTTCTTTCTCCCATAGACTCACTCACCTCTCTAAATCATTCCCACCCCTGGGTCAGAGAGAAACGCAGCAGATTTGGGGGAATTCTCCTTTCCCTGAGGATATAAAAGCCTCTTCATCTGGGACACACTTTCCAACCTCCTTACTTAGCCCTACGTGTTATGACCGAGTTTTGGGCAATGGAAAAGCCTGCTGCGATCTAACTGAGCCCACGTAGGTGCTAAGGGGTGGCTCGGTGGTTTAAGCCAGAGCATTCTAGTTCCCTGGCAGGCAGACAGATGGCTCAGGGTTGGGCTCTGATCCAGGCCCAGGTCACTTGGCGCTCCTCTCCCCTTGTTCATGGTGATCAGTTCAGCCAAGCACCTCAACTGGGCCAGTTAAGCCCAGGACTCTTGCTGGGAACTCTGGAACAGAGAACCTTGATTTCGTGGAGTGTGGAGAAGGTATCGTGACGCTTCGGGAGCTTCTGTAGCCATCTCAAAACTAAGGTCCTGCTCACCTCGGTTTACCTGCTTGTTCCTTTGGATTTTTCAGTAACATCAGTCAATAGTACTGTTTATTTTTTAAGTAAGTTTGAGCTATGTTTTTCTGTTTTTATTGTACAATATACTTCCAGTTGATATTCCTGGATGTATCTCCCTCTAAGCTTATAAAAGGAAGGGAATGATACCTGAGGGATGACCACTAAGACTAGGGGTTGCCGCTGTGAACACTTTCTGTTCAGATTTTGCCCCCCTGCTGCAGAATATCCCAAGTTTCACAGTGCAGGGTTGCAAAGGCCACACACCCTTCACACAAACCTCCAGGACACTCAGCTCGCCAAGTACAATTGGTCAGATCCTGAGTATGTCTTGCTCATTTCTTCTGTAAAGTGGGCCAAATCAAATCATGCGGATCTTTGCTGAATCAGGTAAAGCCCATTGTCTCCAATCTCTTCAATGTGGTAATTTTGTGTCTAAACTGCTTAGATAATTAACACTGATGAAACACATGGGCTAGAACAGAGAACCCAGATATAAAACCATCCTCATACAGTCATCTAATCTTCAACGAAGCAGAGCAAACATACACTGGGGAAAAGAATCCCTATTCAGTAAATGGTGCTGGGAAAATTGGATAGCCACATGTAGAAGACTGAAACAGGATCTGCAAATCTCACCACGCACAAAAATTAACTCAGGATGGATAACAGACTTAAACCTAAGCCATGAAATTACAAGAATTCTAGAAGAACATGTTGGAAAAACTCTCATAGACATTGACCTAGGCAAAGAATTTATGAAGATGACCCCAAAAGCAATCACAGCAACAACAAAAATAAGGAAATAGGACCTAAAATTAAAAAGCTTCTGCACAGCCACAGAAACAATCATTAGAGTGAAGAGACAACCTACAGAATTGGAAAAAATACTACATGCTATACATTCGATAAAGGGCTGATAATCACAATCTACAAAGAACTCAAGCAAATAAGAAAGGAAAAAGTCAAACAACCCCATTAAAAAGTGGGTAAAAGACATGAACAGAAACTTTTCAAAAGAAGATACGCTAATGGCCAACAAACATGAAAAAATGCTCAACATCTCTAATCATCAGGGCAATGCAGATCAAAACCACAGTGAGATATCACTTAACTCCAGTGAGAATGGCTCTTATCAGAAAGTCCCAAAACAACAAAATGTTGGTGTGGATGTGAAGAAATAGGAACACTCATACACTGTGTGGGACTGCAAACTAGTATAACCTTTATGGAAAGTAGTATGGAGATACCTCAAAGAACTAAAAGTAGACCTACCATTTGATCCAGCAATCCCACTACTGGGTATTTGCCCAAAGGAAAAAAAGACTTTTTATAAAAAAGACACCTGTACTTGAATGTTTACAGCAGCACAATTCACAACTACAAAGATGTAGAAACAACCGAAGTGACCATCAATCCATGAGTGGATTAATAAAATGTGGTATATGTATATTGCGGAGTACTACTCAGCTATAAAAAAGAATGGTGAAGTAATACCTTTTGTATTAACCAGGATGGAGCTGGAGCCCATTCTTCTAAGTGAATTATCACAAGAATGGAAAAACAAACACATCTACTCATCATTAAATTGGAACTAAACGTTCAACGCTTATGTGCACATATGGAAATAACACTCATTGGAAATCAAGCAGGTAGGAGGGGAGAGGAGGGGATGGGTAAATTCATACCTAATGGGTATAATGCACACTATCTGGGTGATGGGAACACTTACAACTTTGACTCAAATGGTACAAAAGCAACTTATGTATCCTAAACGTTTGTACCCCCATAATATTCTGAAATAAAATTTAAAAAAAAGAAAATTTTTTTGGTTGCAAAAAAAAAAAAAGAAACACATGGGCTGATATAGTGAAAGATTACTGCATGGCTCAAGAGACAGCGTTTATTTCTCTTTTATATAAATGACATGCACAGCCTTTAAAAATATTTTTACTATCTACAAGCCTTTAACTGGTTATCATAGCCAATGTTTAGATTTTAAGCCCTGGAAATAATACTCACTGAGAAATGATATCTTGTAATTTAAGATTTTATAGGCTGAGAATTTCAGGACTGAAGAAAAATAAGGGCCCTAATAAGAACTGAAAGAATATTTTAAAAATTCAGAGAAGGTTAATTAGATAGTGACATCTCTGATGGGACAGTTAACGTTTTTCCTTTTTACTTACAGCTAGAGAAATTCTAGAAAATCATACTGTGGTCTTTGCAGAAGTCCTGTCTAAAGGGTGGGTATGTATCCCTTGGCATCAGCTGGTGAGTCTCCGTTAGAAAGACTTCTTATATTTAGTATTCTTCCGAAGGGGCTCCAGTTGAACCTTTTCTGGTTGGAGTCCTTCAGGGGGAAGTGGCTAGACCCTGGGCAGAGCCAGGAGAGTGGGCCTGACGTTGTGGTTAATACAGAAGAGAGTGTGTCAGGTCTCTCTGATAAAGAGTTTCAAGACTGGACTGGAGCCCCCAGGCTGTGGATGAAGTCTGCTGGGAGGGGGCCTCATGCTAGACCGCAGGACAGAGGCCAGGACAGGGAATGAGCCCAGCGCTGTGCTCCAGAGAGACCTGCCCAGAGGGCTGTCCCACTGCACGCAGCCCGTTGCACTCAGGCCCACTCTGGAAGCAGGTCCTGCAGATCCTTCACCTATATGTGCGATCTGGGGCTGCTCTAGGGTATTCCCCTGTTCACCACGTGCTGTGTGGACCGGAGCTTGATTGCATAGTTCAGAAGAAAGCTAGAGAGCAGAGGTGGGCAGCTGACCACCACTGGGCCTTCAACCAGACCAACCAAACTGCGTCTCTGATATGGGGCTGGGGAAGCTGCATCTTAAGCCCTCCAGGGGTCCCGATGCACACTCCACTTTGTGAAGCACTGTGCTGAAGTCAGGCTTCTTCAACGTTGCTGTCATTAGGGGTCACTCAGGGGTCCCGTTGAACAAGACTTCTGCTTCAGCGTGAGTGGAGCCCGAGGGTTTGCATTTTGAACAAGCTCCCAGGCAAGGCTGATGCTGCAATTCCCAGACCACACTTTGAGTCTGCTGGAAGGTACAGAAAGCTTGCTGAGCCAGGGACAACAAAGAGGAAGGTGATGTTCCATCTCTTTTTGTGATAAGAAGCACAAGTTGACACATACAGCTGAGTGTCTCATTGTTGCAATAAAAATTCAACTGTGCAGGCTTCATTCTTTTTGTTTTTCCCAAATAAGATTCTTACTTTATGCTATATGATTTATTTTTCACTTCATTGTGAAAATTCCTTATACTTCCCCCTTCCTTTTTCCCCCCTTGTGGGAGAACGGTTACAATCTGACAGGGTCTGTAGCAAGCCCTGGACTAAACCTAAATGGACGAAGTGAGATTTTCACGATGACTCACAGGAAGCAGAACGTGCAGAACGCGAGGCATAATCCACTTTGTTTAGTAGAAACTGAAATCTAGGAGGGAACAGCATGTCCCAGGAGACTTCGTGGCACTTGCTTTTCAGTAATTTGCTAGGACATGAAGTTTCCAGGAGGATCAATGTATGAGACATGAGTATGACCCATGACGAAAAACAAGGAGGCTTTGCTTACTCTGAAGACAGGCTGAAAGGCAGTCGGGGGTGGTGCTGACTGCACCCTCCTTTTCTTGGGGTTTTAACTAGTTGGGAAATGTACAAAGAGGACACTAGTAAAGGTTTTACTATCTCTTGTCAACAGGTTGGGCCTGGCCCGTGCTGGAGGCCCGGGAAGCTTCCAGCTCCTAGTCATCCCACCCACCGCTTCTCTCCAACTGGGAGCTACTGTCTCTCCGCGAGGGGCAGCCCTGATGCCGGTGCGAAAGCTGGAAGAGGGAGGGCGGGGACAGGGTGGCCTGCCAGAAGTAGGTCCTGCCTGGTCTTTGCCCCCCACAGAGAAGGGAGGTCCAGAGGGGCCACAGAGCCTGAGGACAGGCTATGAGTGAGTGGCCCCGGTGGCCTGGTTGGCTTCAGTGCCGTTACCTGTCTCCAGTACATGTGGCCACAGAAATGTCAGACTGGCCCAGACCACACTGATAGGTAAGTCAGTCCTCTACGGGCTGGGAAGCCTTTATCTTGAACCCTGGTCCCGAGGGTAGAAGAAGGACAGGTACGTCCTCCTCACTTTGTGACTACAAGCAGGACAGCATGACCCTGAAGTGTCCTCCATTGCATGGGCATTGGGGAAAGCCCCGTTTGAGCAATTGGTGAGGGTTCTTACACCTCTAATCTTTAACATCTCTAATCAATTCTCAAGTGCTCTAATTTCCAGAAAATACAACTTTTTAATGCAATCCCCTGCTAACACATGATTGATTAAGGCTGCCTAAAGGGTGAAGCCCCAAATTCCAGCCTGACATTCACGGCTTGGCACTGTCTTTAATCTGAGCCCAACACAAATGCTCTCTCCCCCAGATAAACAGATTCCATGTCCCCGCTGTCACACAAGTATGACCGCACTTTCCTGACCGGTGGCCGGTGATGCTGCCCCCACTCCTAATCCTTCAAGATCCAGGTCAACCTGACTTCCCCAGCACTCCTGCCCTGCGCCCCTGCTGGACTTGCGCCTTCCTCCCACCCCAGCACACGCTGTCCTATCCCTACTTTGCCCGCTGCTCAGTGGACACACGTCGAGAGCTGTGAGATGCTGGCCATGAGCAGGCTGCGGACACAGCCCCCGCCCTGGGAGACTGAAGAGGACAGGCACGCACAGTCCACAAGTGGCCCACAGTGGTGGTAGACAGAGGAGGCTGGGGTCACACCGGAAGGAAAGGTTTGATCGGGGCGTGGGTTGGGGAAGGTTTAAAAGCAAAGGAAGTTTCAAATTGAATTTTGATCAAGGAATGAGAGATTTTGAGGAGGAAAGGAGAGCAGAAGCAACGGAAAGAAGAATTTAAACCCCTGACCCTTTGAAGGGATCTGTGAAAATTTTGAATAAAATGTTTCACCAGGGCTTCTGATCTCTGTAACGCATGTAGCAAGTAAGACAATTCTCTGCTGAGAATGTGAAACCTTTCTTCACTTCCGTCTTATGGTGGGGTCAGGGATGGCACAAACATGCTAACTTCCACGAAGAACTCACGTGTCCACCCTCTGTCACTCCTACAATAGCCTGCTGCGTCTGCACTGCCTGCCTGTCTCCAATGCTGGGACACAGGAGAGTCCACCGGCAAGCCCCATCAGTAACTCAGCGGGCACACCGAGATGCGAGTACTTGCCTGGAGGGGAGAGGCCACTGACTTCCTTTGGCTTATGTGCAAACGTCCCTCTGATCAAGGTAAAGCCCGGGTCAAGGGGACACAGCCCAAGACCTCAGTTGGAAGCTGGCTTCCTTCAGGCGATTGTCTGGCATAAATCTCTGCATAGAAAATTACCAAACGGCCTAAAGGAACAATATTTCATGTCTATACACTTTGCAACCCTGCTGCCATTGAGAGTCAAAGTTTGCTCAGTAGACTCTTTCCTTATCCCTCTCTGCCAAGTTGGTGCTTCCCTCTGTCAAAAGTCAGCATTAAACTAGAGATCTGAACATCAATTGTAATAACTTTTGCAAGTCCCCATTATCTTGCCAATAAGCCCATGTTCTTCTCACAAAACTCACTTATTTTCTTAGCAAAGAAAAATGTAGACTAACACCCTGAATTCTTTTACCTGATACAAATCACCCACCTGCCTCCCTCTCCCTGGTGGTACATTGTTCTCCCATCAATGACCTTGATAAACAACACTGAATTATATTTCCCATCAGCTCTAAAATATAGCCCTGAAATGCAAAACTAGACACTCAAGAAATATGCATGTACAGTGTCACATCCTCTCATCACTGTGGGCCTGACAAGTCATCTGTCAGTTGTCCTCAGCGGACCTGACGTAGGATGGGCCCCAGAGAATGTGGGATGAAGCTTTCTAGGGCAAAGATGCTTTTTAGTCTCGAAGAGACACAGAGGGTTGTGAGTAACCCACAAACTCACTAAGTGATACCAGAAGCCAGTCCGGTGGCTGTGAGTCTGTGTTCCCTAAGCTTTCTGCCAGAAAGGAGGGCTAGAGCTCCTTAAATGAGCGCGGTCCAGATACACAGACAGAGAATGAATACATGAGCATGTGTGTGAAGTCAGACCCTCAGTAGAAGGGAAAGACACACAGTTTACAATGCCTGACAGTATTTTTTAACCTGGATCTTCAGAGTTAAGACAACATTGGCCAGCCACATAGTCACTCTCAATTTTAATGCCCAGTAGCTGTTCACAGGGCTTCCTTCCATGCACTGCATAGGGAGAAAAATGCCTACACCAGGTACCATTTTTACTGGCACCATTTCTGCTTATGCAATTGACAAGAAAAGGAGATCATCAGGATACAGGGATTTTATGCTTCAAGAACTCATACACGACTATTTTAAATAGCACCCTTCACTTTTAATTGCTACAACAGCTTCACTATTTCTTCTCAGACATAACTCACCAAAAAACACCTTATAGATTACTTTATTAAAGGTCACTACTATTTAAAGAAAGCAAGACAAGCTGATTTACTTCCTATGTAATAACTCATGATAATGTAAAATTTGAATCAAAATTATTATTTGTAGCTTATCAAACATTGAATAATTTGAAAAATTTGAACACACTTTCTTAGGTATTTATTTATTTATGTCTAGTGGGTAAATAAATGCAGCACCACCTCAAAAGAAAACTCTAAAGCTACATGAAAAAAAAATCTACAAAGCCTGGTCTTCTGCATATTTCTTTCTTCCCTCAATTATTTAGGGAAAAGCTTGTTGTGTTTGACTTTGTAGCTCCGGCAGGATCACACTGTTATGTGACCCATCTGATGTCAGCACTGTGAGAATTCAGAATGCATTCTGAGCCAAACTCCTGTTGATGGGGAGGAGGGAAGGGAAGAGGAAAAAAGTCCAGGAATTCACACGAATCTGTTGTCTGAAAATGCGCCGCAGACGATCTGGCAAGGAGAGTATGCTGACGTGGCAGTGTGGCCCACGGAGCAGTCCAGGGCTGTGAGCCAAGGACCTTGATTGGAGACGTGGCTCTGTTTCAAACACTCTCTGTGACCTTGGGCAAGTGGCTAAACCTCTCTGAGCTTTAGTCTCTTCATCGATCTCCTGGGGTTTACGAGGACAGAATGAGACAATGCATGCACCTAGCTGTGGCCCGAGCACACAGAAGCCTCTACCACTGATGGCAAAACTGCTATGCTAAGAATCTCCTGGCTAAATCTTAAATTCAGTTGATTTAAAAAAAATAAACAAAAAAAAACTCTTCTGGTGAGGTAATTTGCTGCTTCCCTCAAATCTCTGGCCAAACTGCAAATCCAGTGAAAGCTTTCCATTCCCTGGAATTACACATAGTTAATTTACCCATGTTATCAAATCCAGACATATTTGATTTATAAGAAACTGGAAAATCATCCAGGTTTCTGCTCATTTCCCTCCCATTGAAAATGTTTCTTCGTAAGATTCTCCGTATGTTAAAGGGAAGTTACCTTCAAAATCTCTAAAAATGCTCAATACTCTCAACCTCAGAGTAAACCAAGAAAACAACAGATACAATATATAAACGGAACAGGTGGAGTGAGAAATAACAACAGCTTCCTAGCCATCTACTTCTGCTATCCAAATCAGACAGCAGGCATGGAAATGATAAGGATGCCAAACTCAGCTGGACAGATATTATTTCCTTGATAATTTTCTTAGTCTTTGCAAATGTTTGCAAGCAATTATTTGAGATCAAATTTGGCATACTCTCTAGGCCTGAAGACAGCGCCTGAAGGTTTTAATATTATAGTTTCTGCATATGCATCAATGTATTCTACCTGCACAGGATGTTTAGAGAAGAAAAGAAACAGAACATATTTGCCTATTACCTCCAGGTCTGAGGATTCTAGGTAATGAGATGAGGTCACAGTTGAGGCCCTTGTAAAGTGAACTGGTGCAAATCAGTGTGTTGTAGGAGAAAAGTGGAAGACAGAGAGAGGAAGACAAAAGAGAGACTGGAGCCTGGCATGGTGGCTCATGTCTATAATCCTAGCACTTTGGGAGGCTCAGGTGGGAGGACTGCTGAGGCCATGAGTTTAAGACCAGCCTGAGCAAGAGTAAGACCCTGTCTTTACTATTAATAAAAATAGAAAAATTAGCCAGGTGTGGTGGTGTGTGCCTATAGTCCTAGCCACCTGGGAGGCTGTGGCAGGAGGATCACTTGAGGCCAGGAGTTGGAGACCAATCTGGGCAATATAGGGAGACTCTGTCTCCACAAAAAAATAGAAAAACTAACTGGCCATGGTAGCACCTGTCTGTAGTCCCAGCTACTCAGGAGGCTGAGGTGAGAGGATTGTTTGAGCCCAGAAGTTTGAGGTTGTAGTAAGCTATGATGCCATTGCACTCTAGCCTGGGTAACAGAGTGAGACACTGTCTTAAAAACACACACACACACACACACACACACACACACACACTCTCTCTCTCTCTCACTCTCTCTCTCTCTCTCTCTCTCTCTCTCTGCAGACCGGTCAGGGAGATGAAGGAAAGTCGAGAGCCAGAACCTGAGAGGAAACAGCACAAATATGTAACCCTTTCTGATGTAGAAACCCACAGTCCTAGAACATAGAGACAGGACTCATAGACATGAAGGGATTGATATTTTCTAGTATTTCAGTCAGTTAAGAGACTGACAGCCTCCTTTCAAAGTCTACTGCACGGTACACTGATCTTTCCATTTAGCACTTATTCTATGCACCACATCCTACTTATATTATGCACACATGCCAGTGATCCAAAATCTATCTTTAACCTATATACGTGAATTCCTCCCTTTGTCTCATAACACTCCTTACTTAGTGATCTGGGAGCCAAATGTTTAATGCTGTGTATTCATGACACTAATTCTTCATTTCACTTCAATTCACTCAACCTCCTCCTTCCTCCATCCACACTCCTTCTTCTGTGCCATCATCGTCATTAGTAGCTCAAGGGAGAACACCACCTCCTTGCTCCCTGATGGCCAAAGCCACTGCCTCCACTGTCTTTGAAAATTGTTCTATCACACGGCAAACTCAGGTCCTGTGTGCTGGTGCTGTCACTGTAACTCTTCTCCCTCCACTGAGCATCTGGGAGCGAGGCAGCTGCCCTCGGCTGGTGCGCTGGGCATTCCTTCCAGCCTTAATCTCATGATGACTAGTGCTTCCCATTTTCAAACTTGTCTAAGTTGATGGCTATAATTTGTATCCCATGAGCTACTGGAAAAGACATACATTTTTGCATAATTAAGATGCAGATTTACCTTCAGGCTTTACAGTAACTTATTCAGCATTCCAACCTATTCTAACTCTTAGGGTTATATCCGCATTCATATAAAACAGTAACTTTTCAGCAATCAAGTGGCTTTGGGAGTGTTGCGCTAAGCCAGTCATCAAAAGAGCCAAGGAAACAAGTAGACAGACCAAGAGTATGTGGCTACTTCAATGGGTAGATCCTAATTTTGATACTCAATGGACCCATTAGCTCTGTGTCAAGAGGCCAAAGGCACAACTTGGCTGAGTAAGTATCTGTTCCCATTGTGTCCTAAGTCATCTGCTTGTAGAAATAGCTTGTATGCGGAGGCCCACTTAGTATCTCTTTGCTACGTTTAGCCAGAACCAGAACAAATGAACTTAAAACAAAGAGGGAAATACAGATTATTCCCACAGACATCAGTGATGAGCCACAGTTGAGCATTTAACGTTGGCTCCAGGGCACAAGTTGGGGCCAAAAGATTCCATTTGTAACCCATCTGTTTGGAATTGGGAAGAATGGTAAACAGAGGAAATGGTGGTGTAGTTATTTTAAATATAGAGTAAATACACTATAGTTCGTTTTAATTCAATTTGTAACATGGAGACCATATTTGCATGTATACATGGTTGTGTGCAGACTCCTCCAAGAGTGAGCACCAGTTCAGTGGTGCTCCATTCCCTAAGAACCTGAGTTTCTGAAATTCTGATCCAACATGAAAGTTAACAGCAGCAAAATGAAACAAAATAAAAAATCAAACTCAACTGTAGAGTGAATTTTAATTGTCTTTCCTCAAGTTATATTTGTATTTCTGCATTAAAAATTATAAAAAATTCAATAATTTTTTTCTATTATAAAATTAATACATGGCTATGATATAAAATATAAAAAAATAAGTGTAGGAGAAGAAAAAATTCCCATCGTTGAACTGCCCACATAAAATTACTATTTTTTGTTTATTTTTATTTTCTTCCAGTCTTTGAATTGTACAGTTTTGGGGGTATTTTATATGGGTGCTATCTAAATGAACTTTCTGAGATAAGAGAAAACCAATTTTGTACCTGTGCTAACTCAGAAGCCACTAGTTACATGTGGCTACTGAGCACTTAAAATGTGGCTAATGCAACTGAATAAATGATTTATAAATTGTAATTTCAACTACAATTAAAATTTAAACAGCACACGGGGCTACCGTTGCTATATTAGATAGTGCAGTTGTAAAGGATTGTGACCCCATATATAAAATTTTATATCCTATATTTTGCTTAACATTATATTCTAATAAGCATTTTTTTATTTTAAAATTCATAAATGTTTGAATTGCCTTGTAAAGTAGCAAACTTTACTACATTCCTATTGTAAAATACTTAGATTTGGGGGGGCACTATTATAAATAACACTACAATTTACAACTTTGTGCATAAAGATTTTCATAGTTGAAATTTTCTATATAATAGCACATTGCAAATTTTAAGGCTTTTGACTGCAGACTACCAAATAGCTTTCTATAAGGGGTGCACTAACTTATACACCTTTTATTAATATGTGAACTTGCTCATTTTACTGTTCTCTCTCAAGAGCAAGATCTACCCTTTCAAAATATTTTTCATATCAAATTACATGTGGTATGAAATGACACATCAAATGACATATAAGATGAAAAAAATGTTAGCTCACTGTCTTGGTTTGAATTTCTTTGAATAGCAGTGAGGTTGAAGATTTTCCAATAGATTTACTAACCTGAATATCTTCTCTTCTTGAGAATTGTCTGCTCATGTCTTTTGTCCATGATAACTGTCTGCTAATGTTTTTTGCTCTTAATGCTTTGTTACGGATTTGAATGCATTCTTTATATACTAAGTCATTAACCATTATTTCATTTTTTCTTACTAACTTGTCATTTTGAATTTTGGGTGTTTCAATGAAGTTATCTGGAGAATGTCTGAAATAAGATTAAAATAGCTTCAATATTTGTAAGTTAGGCCTTTGCTAACTTAGAAACACTTCTACTTTATTTACAAAAATCAAATTTCAGTTTCCCAATGGGCATTTTCCTTAAAACCAGTTCAGTTTCTGTTACTAGCTAGCTTGGTGAATGCAAATCATAACTCAACCTGAAAAAGCATTTTGCAAACTATACTAGAGCTGTTAACAAGGAGCAAACTATTTGGATGTTAGCTTCCTTTGTTTCAATTGTCCACTTTCTATTTTGTAGTTAATGACTAGTGACTTGGCCAAACTGCTGGAGACCTCGGATAAAAAGAAACAGAAACACACTGTGAGGATGTAGAGGTTAAGTGATTAAAAAGAAAACAGGTTTGGATGATAACAACTGAGCTAGGAAACCCCGATACCTTGATAAAATCCCAGGAAGATTTGATCTATGTACATAAACCAATCATATACACATCAGTACTTCAGACTAAAACTAAAATTCCTGCTGTGTTGTGCTAGGAAAGTTTAAGTCTGGGGAAAACAGGGATGAAATAAAATAATCTAAAACAATTCAGTAAAATATTCCCTTTATTGCCTGAAAATATTTTTATGGATGGGTCAGTCTGGCCCGGAAACACGTGGTTGCCTAATTCTTTGGCCAACATGATAGGTGACAGCAGTGGGAAAAGAATTCGGTTTGCTTTGTGTCCAAAGAGATAAGCCCGAAGGACTTGGACGGATAACACTGAGCCCTGCTCGGTGGGTACCACTTTGCCTGATGCATCCATGACCATGTACGCACTGAAGCCTTTTCTTTAACTCTTGCTTTCTAAGTCTTTTCTCTCCCCTTCTTCTGTCCTCCAAAAACTGCAGTTACAGGGCTAGAATTTCCATTAAGAAAGACCAGACAGTAGGTAAAAATGGAGAAATAAAATTAAGAGTAAGTTTGGAACTGAAGGACAGAAATAAGCAGATAAATTGATAAAATGACAAGAAAACAGGCTTAAACCTGTTGGCTTTAAAGTTTTTTTCAGGCCGGGCGCAGTGGCTCACGCCTGTAATCCTAGCTCTCTGGGAGGCCGAGGTGGGCAGACTGTTTGAGCTCAGGAGTTCGAGACCAGCCTGAGCAAGAGCGAGATCCCGTCTCTACTAAAAAAAAAAAATAGAAAGAAATTATCTGGACAACTAAAAATATATAGAAAAAATTAGCCGGGCATGGTGGCGCATGCCTGTAGTCCCAGCTACTCAGGAGTCTGAGGCAGGAGGATTGCTTGAGCCCAGGAGTTTGAGGTTGCTGTGAGCTAGGATGACGCCACGGCAGTCTAGCCTGGGCAACACAGTGAGACTCTGTCTTAAAAAAAAAAATTTTTTTTTCATAAGGAATTCATGAGATATCTCGACTGTAAGTCCTTTTAAAATGAGCCTGGCTATTCCTAAGGTCATTTTTTAACAATAATGATTTACCCTATAATTAACAGCATTTTCGTTTTAGTCTTCTCATTTTCAGGAACAATGTATAGTGAAACTTTTTAGACTCTGACATGCATTTTTGGCTATATGAATATTATTTAATTTCATAAAGTTTAATAATATTAACGATAATAATTAACATTTCTTTAGTGCTAATACATACCAGATATTTGTTCAGAGCACTTCGGTGTGTTAAGGCCTTGGTAGATGTGTCTGCATAGAATCAGACAGTAAATATTTGCAGGCCATATTGTCTCTGTTGTAACTATTCAACTCTGCCAACGTAGCAGGAAAGTATTCATGGACAATACATAAATGACTGTGGCTGGGTTCCAATAAAATTTGCTCTGGATGCTGAAATTTGAACTTCATATAATTTTCACGTCATGAAGTATTATTCTTACTTTGATTTTTCAACTGTTTAAAAATATGAAAACCAATCTTAGCTTGCAAACTATACAATAACAGGCTGGATGTGGGCCACAGAGTTTGCTGACCCTTGGTGTAAAATAGCATTGAATTTTCACACTAACTCTAAGTTATAATTTCTATTTCCTGTGTGAGGAGACTGATAAAAAGCAAGTTAAATAACACAGGTGGCAGGTAGGCAAATAATTATCACAGCTATTTGAATCACTAGCAACATTCTTATTTTTATATATGTATTTAAGAGTTTGAGCATATTTACTTATAATTTATTATGTTCAGAAAATTTATAATGTATGATGAAGCACATATATGTGGAAATAAAAGCAAAAATAAGGCCCTTCATATAAATTTGTCATAATATCTTTGAGCCTTAATTTTCTCTTTCTTGTCTTTTTTTTTTTTCCATAATTCTTAGTTACATATTGAATTTCTAAATTTGCCCCCCACCCCTTTTAGGAAAAAGCATCCATTTTCTTTCTTCCCCTAGCATGGAGGATGAAACATAGGTAAGAGAATCAATGTTTTAATTAATTCGCTTTTTAGTATCAGGGCTATATATCTACTTATCCAAAGGTTGCACACATATAAAAAATGCCTTTCCACCACACTGGGCAACATAGTGAGACTTTGTCTCTACAAAACATAGAAAAATTAGCTCGGCATGGTGGTGCATGCCTATAGTCCCAGCTACTTGGGAGGCTGGATGGGAGGATCGTTTGAGCCCAGGAGTTAGAAGCTGCAGCGAGCTATGATTGTGCCGCTGCACTCTAGGCCTGGGCAACAGAGCGAGACCCTTTCTTCAAAAAAAAAAAAAAAAAAGTCTTCCCAGGTGTTTTAATACCATACACACCTGGCATTTTAAACCAATTAAATTACTGTGAAACATTTCTTTTTTGAAGATGCAGATACATTTTTCATGCTACTTTAAGTAGCTTTTACAAAATAATTTCATTAACATTCTTAGTTAAAGAGATTCTATTAATCCTCAACGTGTGGATTTACTCCAGCCCTGCTGTTCTTCTCTGTCCCTCCGGATGACTGACAGAGTGAAGGGAGGGCAGGAAAATAAACACGAAAAACTCAAACCGCTCAGTTTTGGTTTCTGTATCTAGTAAAGGGTATGATTACAGGATATTTTTTGGGTAAACTCTTGGCTAAAATTCTGTTATGTATCATATGTATTATTTGTAGGCTTCAATGATTTATTTTATCTTTGTTCAATGACCAGAGCTTTTGACAGTGCACATTAGAGCAAGGTCTTGGCACCTTTAAAAGCAATGCTTACTGTCTGCTTTAAAAAAAGTGTCATCACCTTGACCTACTTGTACAACAAATTCACCCGAATACATGCAGGCTGACTCAAAAGACCCCCCCTCTGAAAATTATAAAGTGCTCAATTACCTTTTTAAAAAACCCCAGCATTCCGTACAATATCCACATGACAATAATTACTATAGAAGGTAGAAGGGGCATTATAAAACCTTTAAAAAAACAAGCATTATTTTTTGACAAAAAGCATTAATTATAGCCATTAAAAACTGAGAACTGGTTGTAAAGCGTCAAGTTTGAAAGTTTCAATACTTTTCCCTATGGAAGAGTTTTCTTTTCCTTTACTCTTGTATACTGAGAAAAGTTTCCTGAATGATTTTTCAACATTTCAGTTAAAGTGTTTTTTCTAAAACATTTGCAAGATGACCTCATTACTAAGCTGAGCAGTCTGACAAAAAAGAAAAAAAGTATTAATATTCCACTAGGTAAAAAAAGTGTACTCTGGATGGTAGGAAGTTAAAAGCTCTCTTCCAGAAGCTAATAATGAAGTGAGGTGGGTGATATGCCCTATGTACACAAAAAACCTTTAGATACAACTAACCGAAACATAAAAATCACACAAACTCAGCTTCCTCCCCAGTGAAGCAATGTGGGCGGGATGGAGGATCACTCAGGTTTCATGAAGAAAGCAGACAACTCTGAAAAACCTGCGGCAAGACCTAGTGGAACATGAGCAAGTACGAGTGATTCACATAGGAAAATAATTAGATAAGAGATAAGAAGAGCTGCGCCTACATTCACCAAGGCACAACCACAGACCGTATGAGGTGCTTCTGCTGAGAGAGTCAGTGGGAGAGAGCTCGTGGTTGGCACAGAGCCAGTGAACAGTGTATGGGATTTAAAGCCTTTGGAGTGAAGTCACTCTAGGGTTATACAGACAATATAAACAGGCAGGAAAACTTTTGAATTTACAAGTACTAATGTATTGAAAACTAGAGTATTTGAATAGGGTAAAAGGAGAAGGGACCAGAGCCAATTCTACTGTTGCAATGACTAGCTGAGGGCAAGTAAGCACCGCAGTGCTGCCCCAGAGGCGCAGAGAGGCAGTGACAGTTCCATTCTGAGGGTCACTCTGTGTTATAAGCTGACATTCAGCTTATGGCTAACGTCCACTGGCTGACCATTTTTTCTGATTGACTGATAGCTGTGCCATACTTGTGAAACAGTTAGTACGTCAGTATCACTGAATGCCAGGCTCACGCTCGGCCGAGAGCTGCTCACACCAGGTGAGGCACGCAGGAACAGACTGACCGTGGGAACGGTGGATCCCATTTCCCTGGCACATTACTTGACTACGTACATCCATCCTCTCACTTGGTGAAAGGTAGCCCAGAGCCTTTGCATAGATTATTCTCTCTTCATCCTTTCCCCCTTTTAACATTTTCTTAAGTCCACTTCTGATGTGACACTATTGTGCAATTCCATATGCACAACATGGAATTGCACAGTATGTCTCTGAAAGTGACACCAGCCCTAAGATTTAGAGTCTCAAAGAGATGGTTTGGACTGCTTAACCCAGTGCATTCTGACGAAGGTGAAAGGGAACTTCCAGAATCACCACAGCTACAAAGGAAGCTTTCCAGTGATCTAAACTTTTAAGAGGACAAAATGAGGGGAAGGGAATGCATCATAAGGCTAATTAGGTAACGCAGTAACTTGTAAGAATTATCACCAAGCTTCATGCTTAGCAGGGGCTCAAACATGGTTAAAGAAGTGAAGGTAAGAACTGGAAATGACCCAGCACTTCTAAAAAATGCCCAGTGCAACTTGGAATTTTAACAAAATTTTCAGGCTTCCAGGAAAAGGAGGTCTGTTCTCTGAGACCCCAACAAAATGTAACAACAACAACAAAACCTAATGAAGAAACTGGGAAGTAACTCAAACCATAGATGTGGAAGAATACCTGCCAAATATGTGATGTCTGCATTGAACACAGAAAGGCTGCTGAAACCGTTAATCACCTTTTCATATTTCAAACGAGCTGAGATTTGTGTGAGCAAATGACAGAGTCTAGAGACACTCAAGTGGTAACTTTTCACTGAGGACACAGAGGAATGGGGCAGTGATTGGTCCTGGCAGAGACAAGGAAGAGCCCAGTGTACGCCTGGTCCCGTAACTCAGCCCTGAACCAGGATGCAGGGCTGGGGGGACAAACGGCCAGGCTCTGCCTTCTTCGCACTCTCCAACACCCAGACTCCTAACCGAGACAGCTGCCTGGACAGGAGGAAGGGAGAAAAAAGCTGTTTACTGCCTCACTACTGTTAAACACCTAGGAAGAGCAAACCTTTGAAAAAAACCTTCAGTAGGAAAAACAGAGACCTAAGCAGACACATACGGGGCTGGGAGGGGGGAGAGAAGAGAAAAGTAAGAAGCAATCAGTGGAAAGAGATCAATGTAAAAAAACTGAAAATACTTTAAAATGGAAACAATCCTCTGAAAGACATCGCACAGAAAAACAGGATACTGACTTAAAAAAAGGAACATTTGGAGAACAAAGAGTACTCTTAGAGTTAAAAAAAAAATCTATACGAAAGCCAAAAAACAAGCAAAAAGTGGTTTAGAAGATAACTTTAGAAAATTTGTCAAGAAATAAAAAAGAAATAGAAAATTGGAAATAAAGGCTCAGAAAAACGATAACAAAAACAAAAAAACAACAAAATCAGTCAGGGTAGTTCCCCCCTCAGCTAAAAGAAATTTTGGTAAGAGAAAACAAAGAAAATAGAGAGGAGGAAAGTTTCAAATGAATACTAAATGAAAATTTCTTATAATTAAATCTCTAGGTTAAAGGGCTCCAGAAGAGCTGGACAGGAGGAAGAAGACCTATACCAAAACAGATCCTCTCTTAAATTTTAGAATACCTAAAATAAATAAAAGGTTCTAAAACTTTTCATAGAAAATAGGTCCCATAATCAGGAAGCCAGAAGAGCCACGGATTTTTGAAAGGATCACTGCCATACAATGAAATAATGTTTTCAAAATGGTTTATGTAATATCTGAGATTCTGTACTCAGTCCAAATATCAATCAAGTTTGAGGGCAGAACAGGGACATTTTTAGACACGGGTAGAATTTTAAAATTATTTCAAGGATCCCTTGGATCCTCACTGAGAAGGCTACCGGAGGATATACACCAATAAAATCAGGAAATAAACTAAGAAAGAAGACAATATAGGATCCAGAAACAGGAAACTCAACACAGGAAAGAAATTACTTATAATGAACTCCCAAGACAACGGCAAAGCAAGGTCCTAGGATGACAACTGTGTAAGACGCAAGAGAACAACCAGTCCTGCTAAGAAAAGGAAGACGAAGTATTTCAGAACGGAGAGCTCCAATTTAAAAAAAAAAAAAAGAAGAAGAAGAAGAAAAAGCACAGAGAAAAGGAACATATATTATCTGATATGTTGATCACATTTTGAAAGATTTCATACATCTGCTGGTGAATTAGAAAAGAATCAGCTAGAGATACACAAAAAGACAAAGAAAATAAAAATGTGAGGCAATTATTAACTCCAGTGGGAAAACGACCAAAAAATGAATGAAATCACAATTTACTACTTAGCTCATTAATGAACATTTATATTTTGTCACATAGTGTAAACACTGGATTATAAAAAAAATTGTGATATAAGTATGTTGAAAAACAGAGAGAAAAAGAAAGGAGGCGGGAGTGTTAAGACAGCATGATTTTTATCCACTATAACAGAGGACAATACACTTGACGAATCAAGAAATAATTGTTTAAACACACTGTTTAGAGATATGAAATAAATGACAGAAACTAAGAGCTAAGAGTCGAGGGCTGCGTCCCTGGCTGTCAGGACTGCTGTAGGGTGGCTGTTTTTAAAAATGATACGTATTTGTTATTTGGTTTTGTAAACCATTATTTCATTTAAAAAATTACACATTAACTTTTAAATCTAAAAAAAATAAGATATACTGGTTTCATTCGTAAAATAAAGATACATAGAAGATACATACACAACTGCTGGTAGCAGTTACCCAAATTTGAGATGGGGACGGTAGAGTGGGAACATGGAAGAGTTTTCACTCTCTTCTGCAGCCTTCCATATATTCAGAATTTTTAACAATGAACATTACACCTTAGCTATTAAAATGATAACTACAAATTGATACATTCAAGAAATTAATAATATATTTATCTTATATTAAAACTATAATATAAAAATCAAAAGGCTAGACAACCAGGCAGCAGATAAGCTCATTTGTGGGAGTGACTCAAGGTACAGAGCTGGTGAATGTCACACAGAAAACCAGAACCTTTTAACTCCTACTTTGATCCTGAACACTCTGTCAAGGAGAAAACTTTTCATATTGAAAGAGGCAAAGAGAAGATCAGTAAGAAGATGGTAAGACTGGTGAGGAGATTGTAAGAGGACACTCTAACTGCTCTAAATGAGATCAAGTCTCTAGCTGGAGACTTGACATTTTAAGGCAACATATCAATCTAGTCAGAGTTATTACCATTTTCATTAACATTAGTTTGTAAGATTAGCAAGGCCAGCTGGCAATGGTCCAAGGACCCTTAATTTTATGTGAAACAGGTAGCGAATGGGATGACGCATGGAAGGAGTCTGACACGCGCACTGTGCTGGGAAACCCTTAGGGAATCTTAAGGCAACGTGAAGGCCCCACGCACCCATCCACAGCAGCCGCTAGACAACGGGAAAAGCAAGGTAGAAGGAATCAGAGACAAACCTCTCTGACTCTAGGGATATATTTACAGGCCATAATTCCTGTGCACAGACTTAATTCTTGAACATCTGCTCTGTGCTAGGTGGCTCACGTGTTAATCAATTCACACAATCTTGCGAGATAAAGGCTTACACCTGAATTTCCCAGCTACAAAGTCAATGATTTTTCTACTGAGCCACGCTGGATGCTTGTCAATAGGGGAGGAATTTTTAAGAAAGTATTATCTTTCAAAATAAGTAACATGTTTAAGATGTTGGTGAATATTCCTCATGTTTAGATCTACCAGGACAACGTGGTGTAGACAAGGGGCAATTAGGAGAGCTGGGTTCTTAGCCGCTCCCAAGGCCACTCCTTGGGAAGTCCTTTCACCTCTCTGGGCTCCAGTTTCCTGAGCCAGAGGCCCATCCATCTAACATTTTAAGATAAAATAAAATCCAGTCAAAGACACACTAATAGCATAAATATTTTCAGCTATTATTTTTAAATGGATTACTTCGATACCTTTTCTTTTTTAAATCTACATCTCACTGCACTCCAAGTAGTATCAAACGCTGTCATTTCAAGGTACTGAAAATCTAAAATACTATCCACTCTGTTCCCAGGTTCTCAATCCTTTCCATAGTTTTTACATTTTTCTCCAGGCACCCTTCCTGCTGGGTGCCCAGTCAGACATCCATTCAGTACCAACCAGTACCTTCTGGGGAATGAGGCTCAACTGTACAGAAGCAACGAGCTGATGACAGTTAGACCTTCATAAAGTGAGGGGTGTTGCGCATTTCACCCCAGTGCATACCCCTTGTTACAAACTCCCTTACCCAGGTAACAGAACGTTTTTAACAGAAAATGGGCAGAAGGCTTTAAATATATTAGGAGATCCTTCTTACCCTTCCTTTTTTCTTTGTTTAGGTTTCCTGGGAATGTCTATGTATGGGAATAAGTTTCTGCTGAGAACTGAGGCATTTCAGAAACATTTATTTACATAATGATACACTAAGTACATATCATTTTTCACTAGTCGTTAATACTGGGACTTGGATGGGTCTTCCAGGCCAAAAGCTGTTGGTTTAATTTCACTTACTATATACACAGTTGAAAGAAATAAATTGTCATTTCTCTAAAATAACGTTTTTCAAACTATCGATCACAATCCACAGCAAGAAATACAGTTTACACAGCAACCCTGTGTGTTCACACATATGAACACATGCATATTCACACAGATGAAATTAACCTCCATTCTACTCAACTCCATTCCTTCCATGCTCCCTATGCTACCCCAGCCATTTGCATTAAAAAATATGCTAACCAGAACCATTAAATTGATTTTATGACCCAGTAAACTGGTCTTGATGTGATGAAGAAAAATACTGTGGATATTCTGTATTTCTTCACTAATTTAGACTGTCTTCTCCTCAAATATACTACAATAGCAAATATTTTGCAACAGTGGGTTAAAAAGTCTCTGTGGCTAAATGGAGACATGGTTTTGAAATCTGGTGGTAGATGTGCTGATTGGCAAGGAGTATTTTTATTAGCCATATCTGGTACATCTTTAAAAAATAACTCCATTAAAAATCAGCTGCAAACCTATTTTTTTAATAAATGCTAAATTAATATTATATTAAAGAAGAAATCTTATTCCGGAGGTCGAGGTGGGAGGATTGCTTGAGCTCAGGAGTTTGAGACCAGCCTGAGCAAGAGCAAGACCCCATCTCTACTAAAATTAGGAAAAATTAGCTGGCTGTGGAGGCACATGCCCGTAGTCCCACCTTCTAGGGAGGCTGAGACAGGATGATTGCTTGAGCCCAGGAGTTTGAAGCTGCAGTGAGCTATGATGATGCTACTGTACTCTAGCTGGGGCAACGGAACAAGACTCTGTCTCAAAAAAAATAAATAAATAAATCAGAAGAAAAAGAAGAACTCTTACCATTCCTTTCCATCAATATGGAAAGATTCTTAATGCATGGACTAATAACTTCAATTACACTGACCTTTGTATTTGTTACAGGATTATCAGAAACAGATGTTTTTGACACTTGATCTTTCTTAAATGTCAGATATGAAAAGCAAGTAAGCAAATAAAGCAGTCTCCCTCTTCCCCGCAGTTTTAATCCTAATCCAGTTTTACTTAATTAGCAAATATAGATGAGGCCTTAATAAGAACATCTTAAATGTAAAGAGGTTTTTGTGATAATATAATCCATTCGTAATTACCAGGCTATCATGATTACATAATTTAGAAAAAAAAATATTATGAGTCAGCCAAGGTCATTTCCAAGATGATATATAGAGGATGACCTCCTAATCCCTCTTCTCCAGCCAAATGGAGTAGCTCAACCTTCCCTGAATATGCACCCCTCTCTATATATTGTTTTATTGCTTTCATTTCTAACTCTTTCTTGAAGCCTTCCTAGTCATCAAGCTGGAAAAAATCTCTTCCTCCTCTGAAATCACGTATGGTTTGTTAGCAGTACTTGTGATATTAAACTCCCTTGGCCTTTCATTATAATTGTTCATGTAAACATTATTATCAACATTGCTAGATTGTGCGCTTCTTGGAGGGTCAAGGTTGTGTCTTATTTCTGTATTCTCTCCCAACACCCAACTATCACTTTGCTGTGGCAGGTGATCAATAGACTTTTGTTGGGCGAATGAACATTTTGGACAAGAGTGAAAATGAGCATATATCTAAACCAATGGCAGTGATGTTACTGGACAGTGATTTAAATACTTAACGACTCATGAGTCTATTAAGTGGAGACCCAGCACTGCTTTGCCTTTTCCAGTCTTTCCATTTTGGTGTATTCCTTTACAGTTTTTCCCCCCTTTAGAGTCTAAACAGCATCCATCACGTGGAGTCAGTGGAATCCCCTTTAGCAGTTAAAGGCAATTGAAGGAGCTAGTAGGCATCTGCTTTCAATATTATTCCAGGCATGGGAAATCAGTAACATCCTACCTTTTCTTTTTTTTTTTTTATTTCAGCATAATATGAGGGTACAGATGTTTAGGTTACGTGTGTTGCCCTTCCCCCCCCCTCAGTCCAGGTTTCAAATATGTCCATCCCATTGCGTGGTGCACTTTGCACTCTTTGTGTACACGTATACTTGTCCCCTCCTCCCTCCTCCCCCCTGCCCCCTGCCCAATATCTAATAGATGTAATTCTTATATATGCACTTATGTGTTGATCCGTTAATACCAATTTGATGGTACATCCTACTTTTTCTCGCAAACCACTGCCTAATACCTTGATTTTAAAAGATTTTGCCCAGCTTTCTTTGGTCTTGCCTTGCTAAGATCTGTAATAATTTCACATTTTCTCGATAGGCATTGTCAAAAAAATAGAAATACTCTAGAGTGGGCTGAGTGGCTTCCCTAACTGAGTATGTGGGCCTGAAATAATCCTGTATCAAAACCAACCCTACATGTGTCTGGCATGTAAGCAGTAAAATGAACAAGCAGATGCTGTAATCTTCACTTAAACAACTTACATGCAACTATGTACACAGTTGAAAGAATTATCTTTGAAGACAGTTGAGTGCATTTCATAAAGCCTAGTAAAGAGAAGACATGAATAACCAGGGTTAGGCTAGAATTAAGTAGAGATTTCATAATGGGGGGGTAGGCGGGCTAGGGATGGGCAAGGGGGTAGGAGAGCTGTCACCTCACTCAAAGCAATGCTGCCCCCTGTGGATACTAAGAATTAGACACTGTATCTGTATCAACAGCTTTTCCTTCTCCTTAGTAATAAACAAGGAAGACCTTTCACCTCCTGTAATTTCAATTTGATGGCTGTTGCCAGGACAACTAGGAAATGAGGCAAGGAACAGAGAGACCTCCAAAAAAAAAGAAAAGAAAAGAAAAAAGAGAAAACAGGTCACTGAAGTGAAGTTATTACATTAATTCAAACTTCTAATAGGAACTCAGGAACTGTGGCTCTGCCAAGGGAAATGTAAAAATGAATCTAAAATGAGATGCCATTGTCCTGAAAAATGACGGCTGCAGGTACGAAGTGCTCATGTTCAGGCTGTGTGATAGACTCATCCATCAAAGAGTGCTTGTAAATGCTTCCCGTGGAACTGGATGACAAAATGACTTTCTCTAAGTCTTAGCATGCACACAGTGGGAAGGAAAACTTCATTTTTTTTATACTGTTAGTCACTAGTAAGTTAATCACTCTGACAAGTATTTCTGTTTGCAGTTGAATTGTCAAACGGATAATAAAACAAAATAAACACAGCGTAAAGAGGTCTCTAGGCAAAGCTACACTCAATGTTCCTCAGTAAAAATGGCAGAAGCATTCCAAAGAATTACAGAAATTCGAAAAACTTGAAAATCTGAAAGGATTAAGATGAGTTCCAATGTTTCATTTAGACCCCTATTAAGAGGTGACTATTTGAGTCTGTAACAACTAAAAAGTGTCTCATTCTTGTGCTGCAATAACTTGCATTGGGTAGGTACTTAATAAGTGCTTTACATTCCCACTCAAGCATTAAGGAATGAAGCTGGAAGAGAATGTGGAATTCATCCAGATCTAATCTCCGCTGTTTATAACCGATCCAACTGCAACCTGCAGAGGTTACAGAACTTGCTCCCAAACCCACAAAGTATTTCTGGTAAAGTCAAGACTCGAACTAATTTTTTCAATCCTCAATCCAAGGCTCTCTGTTACCTTGTTTTGTTAGAAAGAATGTTCTATGTCTGTTGTTAAACCTCTTAACCCTGAAATATTTGTGAAAAGTCATTGGGTTTCTATAGAAGTAATTTGGCCTATGAATTTTGTTTTATTTCCTCCCCAGAGATTTAAAATTCTGGACAATTTCAAAATCAGTATTCTTTTAGATGAAGATTCAGTTGTCTTCACTGAGAATTTTTTTCATAAATGGGTAGCTGGGAATATTAAGTCCAGTTTTGAAGTCACATTCCTCAGACACATACTGAGGCACACATTCTTCAGCGTGATCACTGGGAGGGGATATACTCGTTCAGACAGACAGACAGACACACACCCCCTTGAAGAAAAGGTTCAGGGTAAGGTATGGAATAGCTACAAAAGGCACATCTTAGCATTTACTTCTATCAGGGTCTAATATGTTTTCTTGGGTTTAAGATGATAAACCGTCCCTTTGTGAAATATAAGTCAGTCATGCTTGCTTGCCTGTGAATGGCTCCACAGACACCACCGCCTTCAGAACGGTGAGTGCTAAGCCTAAGAGCTTCTTTCTAATTAGAGAGCAAGTTAGCTTTCCTAGAGCGAAAGACAGACTCTAATTTAAACATGTTCCTAAGAATCCTCAGGAATGTGTCCATATGACTGGCGGTGACGGAAAGAGGAAGCATAGTATGATAATCTAAATAATACTCAAGATATAGGTAAAAACGACTTTTTTCCCTAGAGAGGTCTAGAAATACCAATTTGGTATCTATCTGATGATACGATTATCGTTCTCTAGCATGCTTCCTAAAACTGTTACTGCACAACACGAACAATAGAAAAGGCACTGGAGAGTATTCCTTGATCAACCAATATACCTGAATTAGAAAGTTCACGAGACAGTGGGATATTTAACAATGTTAAATTATCCTGTGTACTTATTAAAGGCAGCAACAATTTCCTGATTTGAAACAGCGAAAGCAAAATCTCCCAGAACTCTCCTGTCAGAAAGGTATCTGTATAATCGCTTTCTCTTCTTTGTGTGTTGGGATAAACTTTATATGTCAAAGTCAAGGTAAAAAACTTCTCTTGAAAGCGAAATCTCAGTCTTTTCCCTATATGCCCTGATGAGTGGAATACTGAGAAATGACGCCGGAGGAGTGTGGTGAGGCCACATTCAAAAAGGGTACTCAAAGTCCCCGTGAATTAGCCTCAGCATGGGTAAGTACCCTGAGTCTCTGTGCTGGCAAACCCCCATCTATTGCTAGGCGTCACCTAGACATCCTTCCTTGGGACTGGCTCCCTCCCAAGATGGGTTGGGTGCCTTTTGTTTCTGTCACCATAGTACCCATGCTTACTGCTACACTGATTCTAACCACCCACTCACTTCACTGTCTCCTTGAGTGGGCTGGAAGCTTCTCAAATAAACAGGGGCGCTATCTTGTTCACTATGGAATTTCAGGCATCCAGCACAGTTCCTGGGATACTCCACACATATTTCTTGACAAAATAATAGGTGTTTTATGTGTATTATCTCATTTAACACTCATAACAAGTTGCCCAATCATAACAGTTATTTTCTTTAAATGACCCCAGGAAAAAGAGCAAAAAAGCATTACTGAGCTGCAGATTCCTTTGTTCTGTCAAAATCATACTCCCAGCCCTGGGTACATTAACAGAACTTCAATGTGGCCCTGGGCAGTGGGTATGTTAAGACCAGGTAAATGATGCTCTTTGCTACATAAGTGTCCTGCACAGGATTTGGGGATCAATAAGAGTCATTAATAGGAAAGATGTTTTCAATATCTGCCAAGTATGTCATATTAGGAGACTGACTTCAAGGGCACATTGCGACTTGGATGGAAACCACATGGTACGGTTATGGATTTCTGAAAAGCCAGAATTGCAGATAGTAACCTAATTGAGAGTCTGGTCTGCCCTGATGGCAGAGACTATTCAGTGTCCACCCAAATGTGTTTCTCCCCTTGTCCTATAATAACAGAACTGTCGCCAGAGAAATGACTTCCCAGCTAGACTCCATGTGGAAGCATTCTTTTAAGTTGTATGTGGACAGGTGACTAAGTTCTTACAGGTGGAATATGTGAAGTGATAACCATGCCCTGGGGCAGTCGTGGTTCGATGACTAGACTGAATCTGGGCTCCTGACCAACCGTGAGGAGCAGAGCTGCTCTGCTTACCTGGATTGCTTCCTTAAACTAGAACCGAACATCTACAGGATTTAAGCGACTGTATTTTCAGGACTCTCTGTTATAGCAGCTGAGCTTTCTCCTAACTAATACATTCTCTAAGGAAAAATTGTACTTAGGAAGATACGGTAGCCTCATTTCTCCTTCATGTTTCTGAACTTCAAGTTTCCTTATCTGTAAAATGAGGAGGGTAACTAAAATTCTTTCTGGCTCTAAAATTCTGTGATTCATCGTTACTCTTATTACTGTGAGACCTATCCAATCCCACCCCAGTAAGTACTCTGTTCCTTCAAGTTTGCTTTCACTGTGCCTTCTCAAAGCCTGCTCCAAAGCTCTCATTTACACTGATAACAGCTTGTTATCTCTACCTGGAGCTTTGCCATTTACTGGGGATCAAAGCCGTAAATTAAAGGATTGAGTTCTTATTCGAAAGTTCAGGTAGCAACCTGAGTTGGTGAGATTCTGGAAAGGCAAAGACTTCCCATGAAATTATTCCAGTGAAATGGAACCTTTGAGTTAAGCCCTGCTTGCATTAAAACATAAACATGCTGAAAATTTGTTGTAACTGTCTTCCAAACAGATGAGAATCCGTCCTCACAAGCACTACAAACAAGGCCCCAACTTCTTTCCTTCTTTTTTCTTTTGTAAACCAGCAAAGGACTGGATTAATCAGTTCTGCAAATAATCATTAACTTTCTACCAGTTTAAGTATTTCTTCTTGTATTTCCACCATTACCCCCACATATACTAAGTCATTTTCTTTCTCCGTCTTTCTTCCCTCTCCCCTTAACTCATAAATGCTTCCCATTAGGAAGAAAACTGCTAATATATCATTTACATCTGTATCTCTTAGAGCCCAGTGTCCGTTTTCATATGGCTCCGGTCTCTAATTCTTATCAGCATAAAAATCATCCACTACAATGTTTTCTACTAGTATTCCCAAGTCATCAGCTATCACCACAGCACCCCACTATGCCTTGGACATCAACTTTATAAGAACTACATCTACCATAACTGCATTTTTGGCTTCTGCCAGCTGTGTGAGTCCATTAACGACATAAGTGTTCTGCAGTTTCACTCATTGCACACAAACCTCCTACTGACATATCAACTTCCAAAAGTCCAATATCTAGCTCTAGTAACACTGAAAGCCCTTCTTTAGTTTTCCTCAATCAAGAGACTTTAACTCCTTCCCAACATATGAATACCGTGCACATTTTAACTGCTTTGAAACTTTCAAGCCTGCTACATCCAAATATGCCCCCTAAAAGCTAAAAGCAAAATTCTATAAGGTAAAACGTCAATCATCCCAACTGTGATATTTCTTGATTAAATACTTAGACTAAAATTGTTAAATAAATTTAAGCTAAGTCAAAATCAGAGAAAAGATTATCTGGAAACCTCAAGTACGAAGGATTATTTCCTCCAGCAGTGGGGCCATCTTTAATTCTCTGTGTGCTGTGCCATGCAAAGACATTTGTCCTACATTTGCTTTCAGTTTTATTTTTACCCATTTTCAAATTAGCCTTTCCTCAAATTAGCCTTTCTTCTAATATAGGCTGCACATGTTTTTGACATGATTTTCCTTAAAGTTACAACACAAGTGTCAACATGTAAGGGTTAAAACAGCAACTAAATTAAAAGCCCTAGACAACATCACAAATCTTCTAAAATGCAATGTCAAAGAATACCCTGAAGCAATATTAATAATAAAACACAGCTGGATATTTAGATGGCACAAATGATATGTACAACATATTTGTGTTTTAGTGGTTATTAATTTCTAAATTACTCGCTAGCTTTAAAAATGAAAAATGCATGTACATGACAGAAAATTTCAACATCAAAAAACATACAAAGAAGAGTAGAATTCCTTCTACCCCAGATCCACATTACCTTCCCGTATTCTCCTGTACCATTTCAAGCAATTTAATGTATATACAAACATATAATATGTATTTATATATAATTTCTAGATAAATGGAAGCATACTATACGTATTGCCTATACTTGGCTTTTTTCATTTAATAATATGCTTTTGAGACTGTTCTGTATCAGCACACATAAATCTAGCTCATATATTTTGAAAGAGTTTCAATAATTTTCTGAATCAGTCATCTTGATCTTCATTTCTGTTTTTCCGGTCTTTTCCATCTCTGCATGTAAGTTTTTGTACATATGCACAAATAAGGACAAATTCAAAGACAAATAATATTTATATTGAAAATTTTGAAAGATAATCCAAAATTGTTCTCAAGAGACTGTTTTACATTTAATTTAAAAAACAAATCATCCTGTTTGTAAAGATTAAAAACAGCCCATTAAAATAAACATACAGATAAAAATAAATAAACAGACTCAACAGAGTGTCCTTAGCATAGGAAACAATTTGAATATGTACAAGCCTCTATAGACATACTTTCTTGGCAGAATTCTGTAGACTCACGTGAAAAGAAATTATTTCTGATTTCATAGATCAATGATAGCAATGTAAGCATGGCATTTCAACCAATATTGGCCAATTGTGACTATCCATATTGATTTGAGCCTAATACTGTTATAATACTACCTAATGCAAAATAATTTTATAGCTAATATCCTTAAACATTTTAGTAAACTATTACTTTCTGCCTTTCAGTTAAGAATTAGAAAACAGTTGGATGCTTAATGAACACAAATCCAAAGTCTTTTAAAATATTTTTGCTAAATTCGATCATATCAAAAAGGCATTTTTTTTTTTCTTTCAGAAAACAAAAATGGGATAATACGTTGCCAGTCTGAGTTCTGGGATAATATGTTTTTCTATTTAAAAACCCATGCTTAGTTCAGTTCCCTTAAGGAACAACTGCAGCACGTGACTATACTTTTCTGTTCTCTCTAGTATAGGCATGTGGCAGGTCTATGGAATAGTGTAGAGATTGGACTGACTTATGCCCCACACCCCATTCAATATGTAACCTAGGAAACCATTCCCATAATCCCACATAACTTGTGAAAACGCCAGACAAGAACATAGATATTGTTGATATCTGGAAGAATGAAACAAAGGAAAAGGTTAGTGCAAGAGGCACAGGAGCTGGTTAGAGAACTTTAAAAGGATATGATCTGTAAAACAAACCTCAATTTGCAATGTGTGTATTGAATAAGGTAACCCATGAAAAGGGAGGAGGGTTTTAGCAGCACTTTGCCTTCTGGAAGTATGTGCTGTGATGATAATATTATATATGTAAAGCCATTTAAATCTCCCCTCTCTTGTCCCTATTTTCTGCGAGACAATGCGCTTGCCATTTGTGATTTTGCTAACTGGTGTACTTTTCAGGAAGGTAACTCTAAATTTGGCAAGGGATTATTGTATTGTGATCAAATGTGAAGAAATACTATCTGCATTCATTACAAGGGTAAATAAAAACTGTTACTCTGAACATTACTGAGCTATACAAACACAAAGTCAAAAGTGTCCTCTCTGGTGGGATGATTCTGTAAACAGCCATGGAATACAAAGCAAAGCATGTTGGTAATGTAGAAGCAATTTACTTAGGGACAAGACAGGTAAGAAACGGTGCGTTAAAATCTGTAAATGATTAGCATGGCAAGCTGCTCTGGGAAGCCTATATAAATATCCCCCAGAAGTGCTATTTTTGTACTTTCTGCAATGCATTGCTATAAAATAGCTGTATTTTGTTAGTCGTTTTGTTTTCATTGAAGGTTTATGGATTTGGGGGAATGTTTGGTACCAACACTAGTGAAAGTAAAAGTTGCAAAAAGTTTAACAGTGGTGACCTGGTACATAGATTTTTATTCCATGTGATAAAAAATGGTAAAGAATTTCCAACCATTTTATGATCAAGAAAGAAATACAAGGCTATGCCCAAAACAAGAAAGTAAGACTGCATCAGGGAAATTTAAAACTTTCAGTCTCAGAGTTGAAGGACTGAATTTTTACATGATACTACAGAATTTAGGGATCATCTGTTTGCCTTTAATACAATCTCTTAATTTAAAGATAAGGATATTTAATAAAATGTGGTATATGTATACCATGGAGTACTATTCAGCTTTAAGAAACAATGGTGATATAGCACCTCTTGTATACTCCTGGATAGAGCTGGAATGCATTCTACTAAGTGAGGTAATCCAAGAATGGAAAGACAAGCACCACATGTACTCACCATCAAATTGGTATTAACTGATCAACACATAAGTGCACATATAAGAATAACATCTATTGGATGTTTAGCAGGGGAGAGGGGGCTCACGCTTGGTGCCCAGGCTGCTGCCAGCTCTGGGGCTTGCAGTCTGGGAAGGAAAATCTTGGCCAGAATCCTCAGCAATTGCATCAATTGACACCCCCCACCTGGAGCTGTCTCACAAGTGTGGCAAAAGAGCCCTGAATAACATATTAGCAGCTCTCCCCTAGCAGCAGATCAAGCAATCACAGAAGTACACGCTTTCAGGCTTGCAGGCATCTGTTGCTCTTCTTACCCCACCTAAAGCAGCAACAGGGCTCAAGTAACCCTTAGGAGTGACAAGATATTTCCCAAAGATTGGGGCACTGGTATACCCCATTTGGGGGTTTAGAACCCAAAACAAAGGTATTGGAATACCTTGATAATTGACTCCTCCACACAAACTATGAACAACAAAAGAGAGGGTAACCCCATGGCCCGACACAGTGCCTTCCATCTCAAACTAGTGGAGGGTGGTGGTGTCACTCACACAAGAGTGATTCACCACCTGGGAGACTAAGCAAGGCGTCCAGACTTACTAATATTCTTTGGCAAGAAGTGAAGACAACAGGTCAGAGACAACCCAACAGGCTAAAACATCTCTAAGGAAATACAGGACCAGAGCATATGTCCTTAGCACTCTCAAGGAATGTCCCTTCGGGGTTCTGGAGTTTAAGTCATGATACAGCCCCAGCACCCCCAGTTCTTGACAAAGTACTCTGATGAGAAAGAATCAGTGAAAGAACACTGGAAATATAAAGGATCATAGAGAAAAGTCTCCCCCAAAAGAAAATTTTGTTTTCCATCAATAGATAACAACTTACATGATACGATTAAACTGACAGAGGAAGAATTCTGAATATGGATTGTGACAAAACTCAGTGGAATTGAAGAGAAAATAGAAACCCAACATAAAGAAACCACAACAACAATATGGAAAATGAATGAAAAATTCTCTAAACAAATTGAAATACTATGGAAAAACAAAACAGAAATCTTGGAAATGAAGGAGGCTTTCAAGAAACTTCAGAACACAGTGGAAGGCCTCAAGAACAGAATGAATCACACAGAGGAAAGAATCTCAGAACTTGAAGATTATGCCTATGTGCTAAACAAATTGGACTAAGAAAAAGAACACAGAAATAAGAGACAAGACCAGAATATACAAGAAATGTGGGATTATGTAAACAAGCCAAATATAAGAATCATTAGCATCACTGAGAGAAAAGAAGAAAATCCACAAGGGCTGGAAAACTTACTTCATGGAATACTAGAGGAAAATATTCCTGGTCTGGTCAGAATTCTAGACATCCAGATACAAGAAGCGCACAGAACTCCTGGGTGACTCAATGTGAAAAGACAATCACCACGTCACATAGTTATTAGGCTGAACAAAGTAAACACTAAAGGAGCAATCCTCTGAGCAATGAGATGAAAGCAGCAAATAACTTACAAAGAAAAACCTATCAGACTAACTGCATACTTCTCAACTGAAACTTTATAAGCAAGAAGGGACTGAGTGCCTATCCTTAATCTTCTAAAACAGAATAATGGCCAAACTAGAATTCTCTACCTGAGAAAATTAAGCTTCATCTATGAGGGAGAAATAAAGACTTTCCCAGAGAAACAAACTCTGATGGAATATTATGTCTGAATACTGTAAAAACTTATATGCCCCAAAACTACATAATGTGGAGGAAATGGACAAATTCCTGGAAACATATGACATCCCTAAGTTCATCCAGGAGGAAGCAGAATTTCTGAACAGGCCAATATCAATCACAGAAATCAGAGCAGTAACTAAAAACCTTCCAAAGAGGAAAAGTCCTGGACCAGATGGCTACACATTCAAGTTCTATCAAACATTCAAAGAAGAACACATACCTATACTACAGAAATTATTTCACAACACTGAGGAAGATGGAATTCTCCCTAACTCATTCCACGAAGCGAATATCATCTTGATACCAAAACCAGGAAAGGATACAACAAAAAAAGAAAACTGCAGACCAATTTCCCTCATGAACATTGATGCAAAAAATCCTCAACAAAATTCTAGCAAATCGAATCCAACAGTATATCAAAAAAATAATTCACCATGACCAGGTGGGCTTTATACTAGAGATGCAAGGCTGGTTCAACATACGCAAATCTATAAACTCAATTCATCTCATAAATAAAAGCAAGAACAAAGACCATATGATTTCTCAATTGATGCAGACAAAGCATTCAACAAAGTCCAGTACACATTTATTATAAAAACTCTTAGCAAAACAGGCATAGACAGGACATACCTTAACATTATCAAAGCTATATACAATAAACCCACAGCCAATATCATTCTGAATGGGGAAAAATTGAAATCTTTCCCACTCAAATCTGGAACTAGATAAGGATTTCCACTATCCTTGCTTCTATTCAACATAGTGTTGGAAGTCCTTGCAAGAGCAATTAGACAACAGAGGGGAATTAAGGGCATCCAGATGGGGGCAGAAGAGATCAAACTCTCACTTTTTGCTGATGATATGATATTACACTTAGAAAACCCCAAGGATTCAACCAAAAGACTCCTGGAATTTATAAATGAATTCAGTAAAGTCTCAGGATACAAAATTAATACACACAAATCAGAGGTATTCTCATACGCCAATAACAGTCAAGCTGAAACTGAAATCAAAAACACAGTACCCTTTTACAATAGCCTCAAAGAAAATCAAATATATAGGTATATATTTAATGAAAGAGGTAAGAGACATATACAGGGAGAACCAAGAAACGCTAAGAAAAGAAATTGTAGAAGATATAAACAGATGGAAAAATGTACTTGCTCATGGATTGGTAGAATCAACATCATTAAAATGTTCATACTACCTAAAGTGATCTACAGAATTAACGCAATCCCTATCAAAGTACCATCATTGTTCTTTACAGATCTAGAAAAAAATAATTCTACGCTTTGTATGGAACCAGAGAAGACCTTGTATAGCCAAGGCAATCTTAAACAAAAAGAACAAACTGAGAGGTTATCAGTCTCCCAGACTTCAAGCTGTCCTACAAGGCCATAGTAACTAAAATAGCATGGTACTGGCAGAAAAATAGAGACATAGACTTTTGGAACAGAACTGAGAATCCAGAGGTGAAACCATTGCATATGGTAATCTAATCTTTGACAAAGCAGACAAAAATATATACTGGGGAAAAGAATCTCTTTTCAATAAATGGTGCTGGGAAAACTGGATAGCTACATGTAGAAGAATGAAACTGGATCCCTACCTCTCACAAAAATCAATTCAAGATGGATAACAGACTTAAACCTAAGGCATGAAACCTTAAGAATTCTAAAAGAAGGTATTGGGAAGATCCTTTTAATACATAGGCCGAGGAAAGGAATTCTTGAAGAAGACCCCCAAAGCAATCACCGCAGCAACAAAAATAAATAAATGGGATCTGATCAAATTAAAAAGCTTTTCAGGGCCGAGGAAACTATCATTAAAGCAAATAGATGGCCTACAGAATGGGAGAAAATATTTGCTCTCTACACATATGATAAAGGGCTGATAACCAGAATCTATCCAGAACTTAAAAAAATCAACAAGAAAAAATCAAACAACCCCATCAACAAATGGGCAAAGGAAATGAACAGAAACTTTTCAAAAGACAGAATAATGGCCAGCAAACATGTAAAAAAATGCTCAGCATCTCTAATCATTAGAGAAATGCAAATCAAAACCACAATGAGATATCACCTAATCCCAGTGAGATTGGCCTCTATCAAAAAATCTCAAAACAACAAATGCTGGTGAGGATGTGGAGAGACAGGAACACTCTTACACTGCTGGTGGGACTGCAAATTAGTGCAATTCTGCCAAAAAGAATTTGGAGATACCTCAAAGAGCTACAAGTAGAACTACCATTTGATCCAATAATACCACTAATAGGCATCTACCAGAAGGAACAAAAGTCATTCTATAATAAAAACATCTGCACTCAAATGTTTATGGCAGCACAATTCACCATAGCAAGGATATGGAAACAACCCAAGTACCCATCAATCCATGAGTGGATTAATAAAATATGGTGTATGTGTACAATTGAATACTACTCAATTAAAAGAAAAGACGGTGATCTAGCATCTCTTATATTTTCCTGTATAGAGCTTGAGCCTATCCTCCGAAGTGAGGTATCACAAGAACGGAAGAATAAGCACCACGAGTTCTTGCCATCAAACTGGAACTGACTGATCAACACCAAGGTGCTCACACAATGCTTTGGGGATGGGGGATTGGGGGTAGATAAACTCACAACTAATGGAGGTCGTGAGCATTGTAGGGGGGAAAGGGCACGTCTCAAATCATGGTTGGGATGTGGCAAAGTCATAACATGTAACCAAAATATTTGTACCCCTATAATTTCTTGAAATAATAAATAATATTAATTATTTCAAAAAAAATTCATGGAAATATATACCAAAACAGGAGAATTTTTCTCAATTATATCTCAACATAACCTTAATAAGGAGAGGAATTAAAAAGTTTATATAATGTTATACATGAAAAATCTCCCTTTCCCCTATACCATTTCTTGCAATTACTCATTATTATCATATTTTATTACGATTTCTTGGCATTTACAATGTTAAATTAATCAATTAAAATTAAATTAAAAATTGCAATATTAAATATTAAAAACTCATATGATATATACACACAAAAAAACATTACGTATTGATCAGAGTTATTAAGAGAAACAGAAACAATAGGAGATACATAAGGAAAAACATTTATCACAAACTATTGGCTCATGGATGTATAGAGCCTGAGAAGTCCTATGATCTGCCGTCTGCAAGCTGGAAACCAAGAAATCTGATGGTATAGTTCAGAGGCCTAAGAGCCAGAGATGAGAGATGGTGAAGCTCCCAGTTCAGGCCCGAAGACCTGAGAACCAAGAAGGCCAAGGGCAGGAGACACATCAAGACATAGTGTTCAACCAATTATCTGGGCCTCTGGTGGCCTAGTCACGTTGACACATAAAATTAACTGTTACACACTATAATTAAGAGATATATAGGTGTGTGTGTGTCTACATATAAAATTTGATAGTTAGATGTACACATACCCATATCTTTCCTTTCCCCTTTATTTTTAAACATATTAGTTTCAATTTTTAGACTCATAAGAAATTACAAAAATAGTACAGTATTCTTATACTCATCTAGATTTTTTCAATATTTTCTTACATTATAAAAAGCAGAGACACAATTTAACTAGCTAAATATCACATGTTTGCATATATGCACAGATTTCATAAATTGGGATATTTACGAGAGCTCATCAAACTCCAAAGAGCATACTCATGTAAGGCTTTTGTTTAAAGGTACAGATTATAATACCGAGTGAGAAAGAAAGAGCAAGCAAGCACTGGGACTATGAAAGACACAGAGGCATGATCTCCCCAGGGTCCTCAGCCATACGTGGACATGCTTTGAATCTGGATTAAATCAATAAAACCTGTGTCCTGAATCCTGGCTTCAAAATAGCTCAAAACAGAAATCCCAATGGGATCGTTTTATGTCCCTTTGGTCAGCTAGTTAAGCCAGGCAGTCTAAACTGCTAAGACCAGATGGAAATCATCAGTAAACAAACCAGCTGTGTGTCACAGAGGGAGTTTTGGAGTTTAAACAGCACACCATAAATTCCATTGCCCTCATATTAGCCGATAGTCAAAGCTGGATATGTAGGCACACCGTGGATAAGGCTGCAGCTTTCCTGGCCCAGCTGTAAATGAACTCACTCCTACACCATGTTGGAGCCTGGACTTTAATCCCAACATTGGGGCTCCAGAGAGTATGCTCTTAATATCATGCTGTTGGTGTCGTCGGGGAAATTTACTATTCATTTGGTCTAACATTTCTTATTAAAGATGAAAAACCAGGTCTCCTGGACTCACAGTGGTAAATCTATGCTAATGATATTAATAATATATCAGTTGATCATAATTTTAATAGCTGACATTTACAATTATATTATGATGCAGGTAATTTTATAAGCATCCTCCTTTTATAGGCAAGAAAACTGAGGTTTAGAGATGGTGTGTGTGTGTGTGTGTGTGTGTGTGTGTGTGTGTGTGTGTGTATAATGTTATATAGCTTTGTTTTTGGAAGTGCTATCCACCCGTCTATCTACTCATCCATCCATCCTACTGCACTGGTTATGAGTTTAGAGTTTGGAGCTAGACTCAATTTGAATTTGGATTACAAATTACTGGTTGGATGTTTTTAACCACAACTCTTTACCATCTTGCCTACGAAATGAGTTTTCTCATTTCTAAACAGGAATAATGGTGGCACATACACACAACACAGTTCTGCTTGTGAGGATAAAATCAGTTGACACATGTACAGCTCCTAGGACAGTGTCAGGAATACAGTAAACACTATATTAGCGCTAGCTGTTATTTCTCATTCAATAAGTATTTACTGAGCGTTCACACGATCTGTTCTAGACACAGGAGATACGTTGGTCGATAAAGTAGACAAAGTCAAGCCTCTAAAGGAGTTCATACTCTAGTGGGAGAAGACAGATAATACATAACAAGTAAAAATGCACTATATAAATCAAGAGAAAATACCATCAGGAAAATTTAAGCAGAGAAATGTTTTAGAGAGTTATAAATAAAAAGCTTATTTGCATATGTTCGCTTATTACATAAGATTTGAGGAAAGGCCTAATAAAAAAGGGGAGAGACTAATGCAGACATCTGGAAAAGAACATTCATGGCAGAAAACGAAAGTACAATGGTCCTGAAGCAGGCATATGTTTCTGTAGTAGGAATAGCAAAGAAGGCATGTGGTGTCTACAACAAGAGAGGGGAAAAAGGAGAAGTAGGAGACTACTAGGTCTTTAAAGTAAGGAAGGAGGGCTGGGGGAGGAACCTCTTCATCATGTAGAGTTCATGCACTGTCATAACTTTGGGCTTGATTAAGAGAGAGATGGGAAGCTATTTAAGTAATTAAGGAAGATTGAAAATAATATATGCTTAAAAATATTTCATTAATTCCTGTGTGGAAAGCAGACTGTGTGTGTGAAAGGAGGCAAGGAGGAGAGGTAACTATTAGAGGAGAGCTGATAATTGCACAGACAAGGACGGTGGATTGATGTACGAATGAGCCTTCTACAACAGTGGATATTTACAAGGTAAACCCAGGATTTAATCTGTGCTCACTGAACTTCAAATTCCATAAGTCTATGACCAGACATGGGACAAATACTTTTATCTCCTAACATTTAAGATTCCCAGGTATATCTAAATCACACCTCTGCTTCTCCAGCTGAAGAGGAGCCCTAGCTACGCTAATCCCTTTTCTCACCCTGCTCTAAGAGCTTATGTTCCCTCCCAGCATTTCAATTCCTTCTGCATTCTTTTTCGGGGAAATCCATCCCATTCTTGTAATTATCATCTGTACACAGATGCATTCCAAATCCATAGCACCATCTAAAATCTTTCTAATAATCCCTGTGATTGCTGATAACTTCCTGTGGAAAAAATAGACTTTGTCATCCTTCAAGCATAGCAAACTCTAAACTTAATATCCACCACTCCCCTCCCCGACTTCTCCCCCCAAATCTGCTTATTATCCAACATACATCTCACTCTCAAAACTAGATTTATGCTTCCTCTACTCTAGTTTCTATCTCAGGGAATGACAACTTTTTGAAAACAGATACCAAGGCACATTGAAAACTAGAGATGAAAAGCAGTTTTCAATTTACACTCAACAACCTGTAGTGGCTGACTAGAACACATAGTGAAAACGCACAATATAATTTATCTTTCCCATCTTTCACACACACATACACACACACACACATAATTGGAGTTCAGTTTAATTATGCAAAGGTCCCTTTAATCAAAGTGAAACTATATTGAGAATTGGAAGGTTAACTGTGTAGATTATCAGCATTCTGAATTTTAAATAAAATCCCACATAGCATACTACACTAAAATATAGCATAGGATTTTTTTAAAGTTGTAATAGGTCATATATTTGATTAAAGGAGTATCCATTTCTTCAAAAGACAGTAAGTACCTTGGATAAGAGAGAATCCGAGAATCTGACTTGAAGAGTAAAACTAAAACTACTCATCAAGTATAGGAATCTCCTCTAAAGCGACATTTGACAGCCTTCCAGACTGCTTGAGCATGGTCAACAATGTAGTGATCATGAGCCCTTCTGGTAGTTACTGTATTTTTAAAAACTCTAATCATTAGACCATTTTTTATTTTTTTATTAAAGAAGGAGTTGTGGAGATTTCTGAGCAGGGAAATATAATGAAATTCAAACTGTTTAGTATACTACTCAAACATCTTTACAAACTAAATCCAAATAGCTGGTTTACATACTTCATTATTTACACTTTAAATAAACCCAGCATGCTTTCACAAGCATAAATATGGCAAATATCGCTAAACGAACTTCACATTCATTCATTCTTTTTCTCCTGGAATATGAACAAATTTTTATTCTTGATGTAGCTCAGTCTCTTTTTCGGTAATAAATGATAATAACAAGGTGCTATAATTGTGTGGAGAGTATTAAATGATTTTACATACATAAAGTGGTGTAGGACCATGTATAGCACAATTTACATTTTTAACAATTTTCTTATTAATATTATAATTTCTTACTTTCTCTTATTACTCCTAATTCTGGTTCATTCTTTGACTGTTGCTGGCTGTATATTCCCTTGGAGTCCTCTTTGGCATTTGCCATACTGATTTGATTTTTGGCATACCCCAGAGTGCGTCTCCTGGTTTTTGTCCTTTGGTTTCATTCACAAAGAAACTACATATGAAAAGCACCTGTAAATTACTCAGGCTGAATAGAATGTCCCTCATTCAGCCACAATCTGACATTCAAAACAAAAGGACATTACTAGGGTCAAACTTGCTCCTGGGCTTTCAAATGCTGAAGATCCATAGTGCAATATTTGAGGCCAAATTTCTAACCGTGGGTTTTTGGGGTTTGTTCTGTTTTTTCATTTCTGGGGGTCTCATTTCTGGGGGTCACATGAGGTATTGATCCTTGGCATACAGTACAAAGTTATGCAATTCTAATCTGTCACCTAACATCTTTATGGGGTACTGTCATCCCCATTCCTGCTTGGTAAATTGTGCAGTGTCCTTTGAGATCCTGTTTTATTTGTTAAAATAACTCTTTAGCAAACATTAGACTCTAAATTTTCAGGGCATTTGAAGAAATGTGCATTCATACTGTCTAGCAACCGAATTGGTTGTACCTTTCCTGCTAGCTTGAAGTGTACTCCGCAGGGGCCACGTGGGCTTCAGTGTAGAAAAGATCATCTAAAAGTCTCCAAAAATAACACATATGGTTCTGGAGGGGCTAGTGTTTTGGTGATCTCCAAATATATTGATGTTTTCACTGATTTTTCCAAAGTCATATAAAGGTAATCGAATATTCTGGATTTATATCTTTATGTCTCTTTTTCACATTTGCTCATAGCTTGAGCCTCTCCTTGCAAATGCTATACATGGCCCTTTGAAAGTAGAGCTCATCAGAGAAGTTCCTGAACAAGTCACTCTTCTAAATTTTATTCATGATAATCTTTTAACATATTTTAGAATATTTATGTCTCAAACTTTTATTACTCTTGAGTCATCTTTTTTAATTATTTGTAATAGATATCAAATACAACTTCATTAAGCCTACCTCCATTCTTACCTTTCCATAGCTCAATCTACAAGTGCCTCATAGCTAGTACCTTATCCCTATTCCAGCCACTGTCAGTCCCGTATTAATGAGTCATATGTTGATATACTAAAAAAAATCTGCATGTAACTATTTTTTGAAAAGTTTGTGCCCTTAAATATAGGGTAATGCTCCAATGCTCCTCACACCGTTTGGAGAAGCACCAGATTTTCCTCCACTAATCTGTCATGTATTGATACTTTTGTAAAAAAAAAACAAAAAAAGAAAAGCAAAAAAACCAAGAAAAAAAAAACGGAAAAGAAAAACAGAAAAGAAAAAAACACAAAAAATTAAGAACTAGAAAAATGAAAGTAAAAATGTGACCAGCACCCAGTGAATATTACTGCCACGTGAGCACCTTAGTGTTGATCAATTAGTACCAGTTCGATGATGAGTGCATGTGGCGCGTGTTTTTCCATCTTTGTGATATCTCACTTTGAAGGATGGGCTCAAGCTCTATCCAGGATAATATAAGAGGTGCTAGATCACCATTTTTTTTTTGTAGTTGAGTAGTCTTCCATGGTATGCTCACACATTTTATTAATTCACTTATGTATTGATGGGCACTTGGGTTGTTTCCACATCTTTGCAATCGTAAATTGTGCTGCCATAAACATTCCAGTGCAGATGTCCTTATTATAGAATGTCTTTTTTTCCTTTGGATAGATGCCTAGGAGTGGGATTGCTGAATCAAATGGTATTTCTATTTTTAGCTCTTTGTGGTATCTCCAAATTCCTTTCCACAGGGGCTGTATTAATTTGCAGTGCCACCAACAGTGTAAGAGTGTTCCAATCTCTTCACTTCCATGCCATTATTTGTTATTTGGGGACTTCTTGATAGAGGTCATTCTCACAGGAGTTAGGTGATATCTCGTTGTAGTTTTGGTTTGCATTTCCCTAATGATTAAAGATGTTGAGTACTTTTTCGTGTTTGCTGGCCATAGTCTTTCTTCTTTTGAAAAGTTACTGTTTGTGTCCTTTGCCCATTTATTGATGGGGTGGTTTGATTTTTTTCTTGTTGATTTTTTTGAGTTCTAGATAGATTCTTGTTATCAGCCCTTTATCTGCTCCTTCGCCCAGCAGTCATTCAGCAAAAGATTGTTTAATTTTCAGGACTTAGTGAAGTGGTGGGAGTTTCTGCTGGGATTGATCTCTAGTTTTATACCACTATGGTCCGAGAAGATACATGGCACAATTTCTATTTTTTTTAATTTGTTGAGGTCTGATTTGTGGCCTAGGATGTGGTCAATTTTGGAGAAAGTTCCAAGAGCTAATGAGAAGAATGTATATTCACCTTTATTTGTGTGGAATGTTCCGTAGATGTCTGTTAGACCTATTTGTTCCAGAGCTCTGTGAATCCCACAGGCGGTAGCCTCCCACAACTGGGGAAAAACTCAAAATTCACCCATTGAAATAGGCCTGGCTAGCTGACAATAGGTCATGGAAGGGTAGAGCATTTCGTGAGAGTCCCTGGGCTGGAGAAAGGGTGCTGCCTGAAACCACAGCCACAACAGTGTCTGGATTGTGGACCCCCAAAATGGCTGCCACCCACCTGCAGAGCTCTAGCACTTGGGAAGATTGTTTCAGGAGTTGGTGGACGCCATTGTCTCTTGTGTGTCGCCCTCCCACAATCTTGTGCCTGTCTGGCAGGAGGTCTTGCTCTTTCTGACCTGCCCTGAGCCAGCCTAATCACCCACAGCAGTTTCCAGGATAGAGCACCCTTTTCAGTGTTCACCTCCATTGTTCTGGTCCTGCTGACTACCAGAGGAGAGGTGCCTGTCTCCTAACTCCCTTGAGTGGTAGCTCAGACCAGTCCCTCCCCTGCCCAGTGCAGTCCTAGCACAGAGTTCAGAGAGGTCCAGATACTTCCCGCTCTTGTCTCTTCTCCATAGAACCAATGTGTCCTGCTGCGATTTGCATGGACTTCAGGCAGGTCCCTGTCTGAGTGGGTGTGGAGGTCAATGGGGAAGGAGGACGTTCTCCTGTGGGTCAGATCCCACTGCACTCACTGGCCTGGCGACACAGCCGTCCCACACTCTCTTCTCTATTGTTTATGTCGCACTCTCCAGACTTCACCATCCTATCTCCCATTCATTTTTTTTTTTTTTGCCTGTGTTGTGTGTCCCACGCTGTTTCTCTACAGTTTCATCATGCTGTTCTTGAGAGGGAGCGATCCACTTGTGCGTAGCAGTCTGAATTCTTCACTTCTTTCTCTGGGAGCAGGGAGCCAGGAGGTCACCTTTACTGTGCCATTTTTCATCCCCTGATTTCCTTTTCTTAAAGACAGCTGGGCTGTATAACGTAATTTAATTACAGGGGTGTATCCCATCATATTCAGAGTTCCTGATAATATCCAATGAAAGAGGTTGTTCAACAGCTTTTGTTATAGAGAGTCATCCCAGAATTCTGACCACTGCATGTATTATTCTTCTTTTGCAAAACCATTGCTCTAAATACATAGTTGGTAAGCAACATATAGTTACAAAGGACATTTAAAACATTAACTATACATTTTACATTACTTAATGCAAAAATTAACAAATTTTGGAAAAATTAAAAAAACCAAAAATAATAAAAAATATTATGCCTATCCTAAATATGCCCACTAAAATTATTATGATCTGAACACAGACTAAATATTACTATTGGATAGGGTTGATTTAATAGATGGAGCTAATATTTTGTTTCAACAACAGTTTAACTAAGACATCAAAGATAATATAACCTTTTATTTTAATATAAGCAATTCATTTTTTTTTCCTGTTTCATATTGGTGTAAGTGTTTTGTCTGTTACTTTCTAAATAGCACAAGCATCAGCTTAAAAATTTTATACCTTAAACAATGTATTCTGTCATTAATGTGATCTTGAAAATACTTTTGGAGAATCACCTGGTAATAGGCTAATAGCTTCACTTGTTTCTTAGAAAGATTTCACACTCTACAGTTAACTTCTTTTAAATCATTTATCAGCTTCTCTGTATTCATACATTGAATCTTGTCCCTGGGAATGAACTTTAATTCTCACCATCTGTGCCTTGGCCAGGAATGTCCATATTCCTTTAATGCATAAATACATTCTGAATACTTCTCATTCTGTTCGTAAGAGCTGCGAAGCACAGAAAATAGTGTTTCAAAGAGCAGCCATGAGGGATCATTTATTGCTCCAGCACTTTGAAAAATCTATGAAATTCCTTTATGGCTTCTTCATTATATTTTCAATGGAACAATTAGTTTGAGTGGCTGCAAACACTGAATTTTCATGACCACTTTAGCCTTTGAAGCCAAAATTATTGAATGCGTTATTCTGTATGCAAAATATAGTGGGATGAGGTGAGTTTGTGATTAAAAAGCATAAGTTGCCTCCAACTGGAAAACTAGTTGAGAGTTAATTTCCTAACAGCCTATCTGGTCACACTTTAAAACCCACGCAGTTTGCATAATTCAGTAGTTTGTTCCAAGGATATGTTTTACAAGTCTTGAGAGCAGTAACTCTGACTTTTTGTAATATTTAGTAAAGCTCTTGCAATGAACAGTAATGTCTCAAGTACAGAAGTAGTCCCTTGAAAACCTTGGTTGCAGTCTCTAAAGGTAATAAGACATTTTCATTCCCATTTTGTTTAACTGCACACTGTAATTATCTCAGAATTACTGAGGGCACAACTCTGGCACCAACTGAAGCAGTTTCCCATAGCTTGACAGAGTAAAAGCATGATGAAAATTTCTTTAAATAATATGATTTACCTCTCCTAGTGGACCTTACCAGTTCTATACTTTCAAATTCTGGAATGTTCAGGTAATTCATGAAGATTTTGACTCAAGCAGGGATTGGCAAAGATTTTCTATAAACACAACTGTAATAAATATTTTAGGCCTTGGGCCATATAGTTTTCATGGTAATTATTTGACTTTGACTTTGCAGCAGGAAAGCACCTGTAGACAATGCTTACATGAATGTGTGTGGCTGTGTTCCAATAAAACTTTATTTACAAAACAGGTGGCTGATGGAATTTGGCCGTAAGGTCCTAGTTTTCCAACTGATGTTGGTGACAATAGAGTAATATCCATGCCTCCCATTTGCTCAAGACAAAACTATTTTCCTGGTCGAAGGAGGCAGTTACATCAAGAACTGAATATGTTGTGTTTTTGGAAATTCATTCTCTATACTTTTGTGGCAGTCTTACTTCACACAATGTGGCCTGGTCCCCAGATAATTTGGTTAAACACTAGTCTGGATATTGTCGCGAAGGAGTTTTTTAGATGAGATTAATCATTGTTCTGTAGATTCTGAGTAAACAGATTACTCTCCGTAATGTTGGTGGGCCTTGGTCAAAGGCTGATTAAGACAAAACAGACTGAGGACTCTGGAAAAGGAGGGAACATTTTTTTTCTTCCTATATGAAATATTTATCTCTGTTATTTAACATAAAATTGCAACTGATGTTTGATTCAGTGAATCTGGGAAGTCTACCTTTAGACTGAATGACTGGATTCAGACTCAGGCACCAACATCAACTTTTCTGTGAGTCTACAGCCTGCTTGCCTACCCTGCAGATTTTGGACTTGCTAGCTTCCATAGCTTCTTGAGCTGATTTTTAAAAGCAAATCAATCTCTCTCTCCTGTCTCTGTGTGTGTTTGTGTGTGTGTGTGTGTGTGTGTAGATATCTACACACACACAAATGTATCAATACACACATATATATGTATACACATACACACACATACACACACACTTAACAATGGCAATACATTCTGAGAAATGCACTGGTAGGTGATTTTTTCATCATTGTGTGAACATTACAGAGCATATTTTATATAAACCTAGATGATATAGCCTACTACACACCTAGGCTACATGGTACAGCCTATTGTTCCTAGGATACAAACCTGTACAGCATGTTATCGCACTGAATACTGTAGACAATTGTTAACAGTGATAAGTATTTGTATATCTAAACATATACAAACACAGAAAAGATATATTAAAAACATGGTATTATAATCTTATGTGATCACTGTCATATATGCAGTCCTCTTTATTGGAGATCTCTAATACAGGACTTAAATTTTGAAACTTTTCAATATCTGAAGCAGAACTCTTCACTGTAACTTTTTCAACAGAGGATTCCAGTGATTCTTTAATAGATTTTTTTCTAAGAGATTAAGAAACAGAGTACCTGGGAAAGAAGATCACCTCCATAGAAAACCAGCTAATCTCATGATCCCATAACGTCAACCTTGCTTTGCTACTTAGTGATCTTTCAGAGTGTAGGAAATTGATAGAATCAACATTTCTGTGAGAGTAATAATTGTGCTCAGATATAGAAGACGAAAGATGGAAAATATTGAGTATTCTTTGGAGCCAAAAAAACTAGGCATTATGTAAATAAGTTGAATTAGAAAGGAATGATGATGGTAATGATAATGGAGACAGTAAACTTTATCAACAAAATATTTAATGATAAACCTGGAATTTTCAGATCTCAGAGAATGTCAAGCAGATTGTCAGTAACATTGACACATTAGCAAATCTGTGCCCATATTATGCTCCACTGATATTAAATTAATTGTTAATCATTTATTATTGATAAAAAGCTACTAATGGGAATGAACATTTTCTTTAAGACTTTCATCCTTTCATCTTTCGTATATTTTTAATTTTTTCATTGACATGTATCTATTCATAAATTCATACAGGTGTACTATTTACTGTAAGAATGCATATTATAATATGTTAAAGGTAAAATAAAGAAATTTTGATTACCCAACTTTTTTTAAAAAAAGTTTTTTGATGTTAAATTACAATTCCATTTCCTACATTTTTACCATCTAGGTTCCTTACCTGATTTAATGTAAATTAGTTACTGTTGCTTTTGTAAATGAGATCAGCTGAGCTGAGAAACTGCACAGCACTGTAGAAACAACTCTGTCTTATAATAATAGGTGGGGGTGTATCATCCTTTATTTTCTTTTATTATTGAAATGTTAATTGAATCCTTTGCTGCTTCAAATTTACTAGCAGCCAAAAAATTTTGGGTGATAAAAATGACAATAGGAAAAATATACCCATCTAACCATATGACTAAATTCTGATTAGGAAAATTATAACTCTCTATCTGTTCAGAATGATTACAACCTGGAATTGAAAAATACAAGTTATTATTACTTTATATCTCATTACAGGGACATTTGAATTGAGTAAAAGGCAACACAGATCTTCTTCTATTTTCATTCCTTGTGGTGTTTGTAATCTGAAAATTTGGCACACCTGCTATACCCTTGTCCTATCTCAAAGTCCCAACCACATTTTATTCTCAGGAAATATTGAACAAAATTCTCTAAGAAGAGAAAATAAAAACCTCCCTTCTCCCCCTATTAAATATTAATAGTAGAAGTACAAAAGACAAAAAACGAAGTCATACGAGACTTTATAATTGCAATTATCTCTTTAAAAGGAACATTTCAAAGCATATCTTTTAAGAAGACACAATTACATTTGATAATTACATTCCTACTTGGTCAAAAATAATGATTTAAGAATCCCCCCCCCAAAAAAAATAAGTACTAGAGAGAACAGAAATGTAATAGAATACGTAAACTCCTGAGAAATTTCTCTAATTTCTTCTTAAAGATAAATAGTATTTACCATTCTTATATAATCCATAATAACCCAAAATGGCTAGAAAATATCCTGTTGCAAAAAGATGGATAAGTTGCCTCAAGAGCAATTTCAGGTTTCTTAATTTTCAAACTCATGGGTCAGGGAAGCTAGTGGTGATTAATAGAAGATACCTTATAGACAAGAGGATTTTATTGTCTTCCGTGAGTTAAAAACTTAACGTATCAGCTACAATTCAGTGGTCCCCACCTTTTTGGCACCAGGGACTGGTTTCATGGAAGACAGTTTTTCCACAAACCGGCAGGTAGAGGAGGATGGTTTCAGGATGATTCAAGCACATTACATTAATTATGTGGTTTATTTCTATTATCATTGCATTGTGACATATAACGAAATAATTATGTATCTCACCATAATGCAGAATCCGTGGGAGCCCTGAGCTTGTTTTCCTGCAAGGAGACAGACCCATCTCGGGGTGATGGGAGACAGTGACTGATCTTACAGGAGGCGGAGCTCAGGTGGTGAGGCCAGAAACAGGAACAGCTGTAAATACAAAGGAAGTTTCATGTCCACTCATCCACCACTCACTTCCTGCTGTGAGGCCCGATTCTTAACTGGCCCAGGACTGGAACTGGTCCGCAGCCCCCAGGTTGAGGACCACAGAGCTACACAATTCCAGCTAAATAGCTTAAAATATCTAGGCACTTATGTGGGCGTGTGCAATTATACTATACCTAGAACATTTACTCTGAGCCAGACACTGCTAGGCATTTTGTATATTTTTCTTATATAAATCTCATGATAACTGCGTGAGTCAAGTATAATTACCCTTATTTTTTAGATAAAATGATATTTAAAGAAACCAATGCAATTTGCTTAAGATCAAATGACAAGTAAGCAGCAAAATCAGGATTTGAAATGAATAGATTTAGCACCGAATCCCACTAATATATTTAATACAACAATTATGTTACATTGCATCAATGTATTAAAAATGGTCTGTTTATAAAGTGCCTTTGGTTGGTGCTCAGTAAGCTTTAACAATTGTTATTCATTATTCTGTGAAGAATTTAAAGGATAAAAATTTTGGCAACAGGAAGTTTTTTAGCATTTACTTTTTTTTTTTTTTCCTATTCAGTACACTTCCCACCAACAACCCTCCAATGTAATCCTTGGATATTATTATATTCAATAACAGATTATTATCACGAGAATATTTTACATCATGGGTGAAAGCTGTATTAACTTTCATTGAAAGAATTACGGAATTTACTAAATAGAGTTTAATTTTAGGAATCAGTTTTGGGATCAAACACGGACTTAATCCTTTAGTAATTATGGACTCAGGGAAGGTACCTATTCTTTCTGAGACTCCCTTTGCTCATCTATGATGTGAGTTACGAATGCACAGCAGGGTGAAAATGTGAGCTGAATTCATCATGCCATTACAGTCCACAGCATTGCGTGTGTACGCACGTTGGGCATGTCAGTTACTCTGCAGGTCCTGTCTGAATTTATTACTTTGAACTTTGCAATTCATAGCCCCTTGACTCAGGGAAGCTGTGTTATATTCTTCCTTACGAAAGAATAACCAGAGATTATATCGAGATGGTGGTGGCTACCTGAGCTGAAGCTGGTTCCTTAGTAAATTAGACGGTAACTTCTCTGTGACCAATAGGAATAAGAGCATTGGTAACAACGACCCCAGTCAATTGGACTTTCCCTCCTCTCAGTATCAAAGAAAAGGGTGATAGGAAAGGATTGCAGGGATGAGAGTAGGGGGGAGAGAGAGAGGGAGAGAAATCATGAAAACAAAATAGGAAAAGCAGACTGCTCATAAAGCTGATAAGATGATTTGATTTCCCCCAGTTTTTCCTACTTTAGTGTCAAAATGTAGATACCTATAACAAAATTCTATCAATCTAAAATCAAGCAGAGTGAATCTCTGCTCCTCATAGTTATATGAAGCATGTTACCTTATATATATAGATATATGTATATATATAACCTATGTATATATAAAATAATAAGTATTATGTATTATTGCAAAAAAATATATAATAACCAAGATGTACCAAGGTTGCCAGAAATTGGCAGAGATTTGGATCTACCTGCGGCATCAGGGTGGAGTGAGAAGCATTAAGCTCTCCATTCCGTGACTGGAATTCAAGGACTGAGAGCTGTCATGGGAAAGCAGTGGATAAATGTCCCCTCTCACAATATCTTAGCACTGTGGTCCCCAACCCCTGGGCTGCCAACCGGTACCAGTATGTGGCCTGTTACTAACAGGGGCGCACAACAGGAGGTGAGCGGTGGGCAAGCCAGTGAAGCTTCTTTAGTATTTACAGCCGCTCCCCATTGCTCGCATCACCGCATAAGCTCCACCTCCTGTCAGATCTGCGGCAGCATCAGATTCTCACAGGAGCGTGACCCTACTGTAAACTGTACATGTGAGGGATCCAGGTTGTTCGCTCCTTGTGAGAATCTAATGCCTGATGATCTGAGGTGGAGCTGAGGCGGTGATTCTAGCACTGGGGAATAGCTGCAAATACAGATTATCATTAGCAGAGAGGTTTGACTGCACAATAAATGTAATGCTCTTGAATCGTCCCTAAACCACCCCCACCCCCATCCATGGAAAAATTGTCTTCCAGGAAACCTGTCCCTGGTGCCAAAAAATATTGGGGACCACTGTTTTAGGATACCAGGACTGACTTCCAAAAGTTGAGTTTTGCCAGCCTATTTCCACTTTGGGCACTTAAAAGAGGAAAAAGAACAAATTCATGTCTCAAGTTATTTGACAAGAAATAGATAAGGGAGTGTGGGAGTGAGATCCTGCTACATAAAATATGAGAAATTACCGAAAAAAGTCTAAAGCTGATATGGCAGAAAGTTGATTTTTAGGTTTATTGATTACATAAGCTAGATAGGCTTTTATGATTAAAATTCAAACCATACTTAATAAGATTTGATTATTAATATACCTAAAGTCAACAAACTTTCTCTCTTTCTTTCTGTAAGTTGACTAGTTGGACCTGTTTACTTTCCATCCAAGAAGCCTAACAAAGCATTCAATACATATTCATTCCTTTCATTTCCTACAACTTTGTATTGAGGAAAAAAAAAATCACAGAATACATTTTGTGTCTTACGTACTATCTTTTTTTAAAATTTCTAATTATTATTAGAAATGCATTCCTTTACATTTGTATGCTTGTCTACACTGTTAGGTTTCAAATTGTTCCCACTGATGTTATTTTACTTAATCATATGTTCATATCATTACTCATTTTCACTTACTCTCCAAGCATCGGGGCTACCATGAAAATTGAGACACAAGTCTAGATTAGCAGACAATCTGTCTAATGGGAAGACTGGTGAGCAAATGAACAATTGTAAACTGAAAAAAATAAAAAGATGTTAGCATAGTTCTGTAGAATCACAGAAAGAGAAATAACTAACTCTACAGGAAAAGACAGATCGTATAGTCAATTACTTCAAACTTTAGTCCTCAAATATAGTTCAGGTTAGATTAACAACATTTGTTTATATACTTCTCAATCATATATTTTTTCTGACACGACTAGCCTCCTAATTATTGTTCAAATGAATTGTTCCTTCAGCGGTAACAAGAAATAGTCTGTGTTCTGCCTTGAGAAGCATTTTAATTTAGCTGTGTGGGAAGGAAACTACAAATATATCTTATTAACCAAATGTTGTTTAAAAGAGCAAAAAGCTGGAAGTTCTACAAAGATGAAAATTTCACATTTTCTTTATGCACTGCTCAGCAACAGACTTCAGGAAGGCCTGATTCATACCTGAATGAGAAATACACTGAAAATCTGAAGAGAGGAAGTGGGAACCATATGGTTTTCTAGGAAATCCTGACACTAGCAAAAAGGAATGAACAAACAAACAAAGAAGCAATTAGATGGTACCAGGGAGAGTAGGGAGAGTGATGTTGAAGTGGTTTCTCTAACAATGTGTCCCTGTTTTATTTTATTTCATGCTATTCTTAAAGCAGTAAGAACACATGAATTCAAGACCATTTTCATTCTGTGGCTACAAAAGTCAGCTAGCATGGCAAATTCTGCAATGACATCTGTTTATTCCTCCATTCTTAGCCTCCATCATTAATGAGACACAAGATAACTTTAAATCTTGGGTATTGGAAGAAAACCTGAAAATATTCACAAAGGTTTAACATTTAGGTTTTTTTTAAACATGTTTGACTGTTCCTGACTGACCATTTAGTAGTCATAAAATATGATGTAAAATGATATTGTTTGCATTTCTTAAAAGAAAAAAAATATCTCATACTTTGGGAAAAGATATTTTCTGTCATTTATTTTCAATTTGTATTTAGATCCAGAAACCTCTTTTGACATAATGGAAATTGACAGAATTGTCAACAATAGGATTTTTTTTTATTCAACAATTCAAAAATTTTTCTGATTTATGGAAGTCATTCCCATTTAACTTTACTAGCTCTCGCTAATAATGTTACTAGATATATCTCTAATTTATATAATTTTACAGAGAAAACTGATTTTTTTTTAAAAGTTGACAACTATTAAATCAAGACTTTACAGCAATGACAGGAGTCAGAAGCCTTTGTCCTCAGACCTCGCTTTAATTAATCAGGTCACCTATCACCTTGACAGGTGACAAGGGCTTTCGGAGGAAAGACCCAGACTTTATAGGTTTATAGAGTGATTATGAACGTGATTTTGATCTGGTGACATTTACATGGCCTAAGTTATAAGATAAAGACTATCTTCCTAGGACTGGCTGAAGTTAATTTATGGGGTCTGCAAGATGATTAATAATAGTGTGACAGGAAACAAGAAAGAGAGAAAATGTTTTCTGGAGCTTTCTTCTCCTGTTCTCCAGGAGAGAGTCAAAGGTGTGATTTGCCCAGGTGCCGTCCTGAATGAATCAGTTATACCCTGTTTATATTCCTCCCACCATCTGTTCCTCTCCTGGGGCTAACTGCTCACTGAGGAAGGAGGGAAGGAATATTTTTAGAGATTGTGAGAAAGATAGCAAAATCTTCTGAATGTTTCTGCACTTGCTTTTAGAAGGGCATTACCCTAGTCAGTTCAGCTGCTATAACAAAGATGTCACAGACTGAGGGACAAACAACAGACACTTATTTCTCACAGTTCTGAAGGCTGGGGAGTCTAAGATCAGGGTGCCAGTTGATTTGGTTTCTGATGAGGACCACCTTCTTGGTTTGCAAACTGTCTTTTTGCTGTGTGCCTCACATGGTGAAGAGAGAGAGAAAGAGAAAGGCTGTGGGAGGGAGAGAAAGAGTTATTTAGAGAAGACGACAAAGCAAGCTCTCTCGTCTGTTCTTAAAAGGGCACTAATCCCACCATGAAAATGGAAAATTGTTTTCCATGAAACCGGTCCCTGATGCCAAAAAGGTTGGGGACTGCTGATTGAACCTATTTTAAGTCAGGTATTTAGTACTTCCAATTAAATGAATCCTAACTGAATCAGGAGGCTGACTACTGTGACGAACAGATCTTCACCTGTTCAGGAGCATATGTGGACAGAGACATTCCCCCACGGTGGGTAGGTCCTCTGCTTTCTGCCTTGCAGAGCAATGTCTTGGATTTGGAGGCCTTTGGGACACATTTTTCAGGACAATGCTCATTTTATTTCGGTAATTTAGGGGCTCTGGCCCTTTCTCCCAGGTAGCACTATGATTGTAACCTATAGGTAGACAATCTTCATTGCCTGCTCAGGAATTTCCTCCCTTTGCCTTCCTACAACAGGACCTTATTTCCCTGAGAAAAAGATAATAAGAGCTCTGAGAGTGGCATAAAGCCACACCCTGCATTTACAGATAAACTTTCAGCAAGTAGTTTAGATAAAACAGCAATTGAACCACTGCAATAGGGCTTATAGCTTTTTAAAAATCTTTTTTTTTTTTTTTTTTTTTGAGACAAAGTCTCATTCTGTTGCCCTGGCTAGAGTGCCATAGCGTCAGCCTAGCTCACAGCAACCTCAAACTCCTGGGCTCAAGCGATCCTCCTGCCTCAGTCTCCAAATAGCTGGGACTACAGGTGCGAGCCACCACGCCCAGCTAATTTTTTTCTATATATATTTTTAGTTGTCCAGCTAATTTCTTTCCATATTTTTTTTTAGTAGAGACAGGGTCTTGCTCTTGCTCAGGCTGGTCTCAAACTCCTGAGCTCAAATGATCCACCTGCCTCGGCCTCCCAGAGTGCTAGGATTACAGGCGTGAGCCATCACACCCGGCCAGCTTCTTATTTCTTTTCGGGAGGGGTTAACTATCCTAATACCTGTGGTGAAGGACAGCTTCTTCAGTTTGAAGGAAATCTACTTTTATTGGGCATAAATGTTAGTACGAAGCACCTCTTTACCTTCCTTCCACTCACATGGTGATGCTCCCAGTCTCCGTTACAAACTCCCTGTTCTAAAGAATTTCATCCTGTGTTAAGGGAGCAGCTCACTCAGCATAAGACATAGGAAGAGCCTCCACTACCATATGCAGAGTGCTTGAAAATGAGTGCTTTGGCAGATGACCATATTAGCAATGTAACTTCTTTAGCTGCCATATAACGGCTATTATGAACTAACAGACCCAGAAAATTGCATGGGGTAATTGTTATTTGAATTTGTATTTAATTTCCAGTGGAGAGTCTTGGGAGTTTATCAATCAATAAGACCTTAAAAATCCCTATGCCTTAATTACTTTATTCATTAAATTAAAATAAAAACAACTACTTTACGATGATGCTATTAGAATTGGAAATACACTACCTTCAAAGAAGCAAAAAGCCTTATTGTTAAATAGCATGCAATATGTAACCTAAGCAGACACAGGTATATTCAAGAAATATAACTCAGATCTGAGAAAAGGGAGAAAAAAGGATATTGAATGAAGAGTCCATCACTGAAAAACCTCACACTCAGGGGGGAAATATCAACTGTATTTTATTAGGAGACCAAGGGTAAACACAGGAAAATCTCATTTCTAAATTACTAGTTACCTTATAATTAGATAATTCAATAAATTGTAATTTACCCCGTTTCCTACATATATCCCAAATCAGGCTGTTTATTATCACGCCAAATTTCTTTCCACACTCCAGAATGTTTTGTAAAACGATAGTTTATAAAAACAGTTAAATCAGTGCAATATCTTTGCCACATAAATACCTTTTATTTATTGTTCAACGTTAATATTATATTTATAGCTTATTTGTTGCTCAAAAGCCATAGGCTTTCAATGGTTGAAGTTGCTACAGAGAAGTATCTTTGAAAATTTGCGTTATTGACATATTTAAACTATAAAATCTTACAGAATGGTGTCGGTCATTTCTAGCTGCCTTTAGATTAAAAGAATACCATCAGATATAGCAGAAATTTTAAGTTAAAACACATACAGATGATATAGGATGAACCAATCATTAACAATAGGAAAAAAATAAAATCTGATTTTTAAATTGTTATACATATTATATAATGATTTTTCAATTATTATACATTCTAATTCTGAACCAAAGTTTAGTTTAGTAATAAATGTTAGTAATAAGTTTAATAAATAAATTTTATAATTCTGCATTAATTACATATAAATTAATTAAGCTGAATAAGAATTGGAATAATAGGTATTGAGAGTTTCCCTTTGGCTGAGATGTGATTATTTCTGATTAAGAGATAGAGCTAATACTTCACTAGGTGTTGAGCACATACACATCTAAGCAGAGGGTGGGTATGTAAAAGGTTTTTATAGTTATAAATATTAACAAGAGAAGAGGATATGTAATGTCTTATTATCAAAATATAAAATATACTTTGCAATGACTACTACTAAATGTACTGTAGTCACAGAAGTCAACCTCTTGGGCAGAACACATTTTCTATTCTGAAAACTTAAATGACTTGGCCACCATTGTAGATTACTGTTTTTATATTGTTATGTATCGTGTCAGTACAATACCAAAAATATAGTTAGAAAATACAACCGCTTTTAGAAATCTTTGTATTTCCTGCTTATACTTAAAGTCTGACTTCAGAGAATTTTAAAAGCAGATTATGCATTGTTAATTATTTGTTTCTATTTAGGCAAAGGATCTGAAAGACTCTTCTGGTTGATTGGACTTCATATTGTACAAAAAATATAGTGTTTCAAAAATGTTTTAAAAGATGTATTTAAAATAAATGTGTGTGCACGTTTTTTATCTCTACAGTAAATGACAAATAAAAATAATTACATATTAATGTTCTAAATGGCAGTTATTAAAAGTGAGACATATGCATTCAATACAAATTTTGAATTTAAAAATATAAAAGGAATTATGCTGAATTAATATTTAATATTGAGACTGGCATTGGCACCTTCTCTAAGGCCATTAATTTCAGAAGGTCATGTGATATACAGAGTAGGATATCTCCTTATGGAAGAATGAGGAGGTAGGTAAAATGTCAAAGTGTCACTCTCAGTAGTTACTCTCCTTTCAATATATTATATTTTGACAGATTACAGTGTAAATATGCCAGGTTAAAGTGATTTATGGGTTATATTAGCAATTTAAACTAAATAAATCTCAAAAAATGGATAATGACTTTAAACTATTCCTGTAAGGAAACAGTCTATTAAAAATAGTACCAATGATTCAAACACAATGAATAATAACAAAAAAAAGCAGATATGACATTTAACACATCCTAGCAAAAACTCTTCATCTGCTGCATCATGAAACAAAACAATGGCCATTTTAATCATATCCAGTAAAAGGTAGAAAACAGATGGAAAAAGATCAGATTATTGGACAGGAATTTACATTCACTATATTTAAAAATAAATTGTACTCTATCTCGTTGATTTCTGAGTTAATGCTGTGAAGTTCTTGTGATTAGAATGGTAGTTTCAAAAATCTGTTTCATCTTTATCTTCTTTTAAATATTTATATTTTGTGTATTTTATTATGCTTATAAAACTTACATAAGGATAATAATTGATATATACAATTAATTTTAACATATTTATATTTTGCGGTGGTAGTTAATAATTGTTTCATGAAAGAGAGCTGTAATTTCTATCAACACATCAAATGTACCCTATAAAGATATACAACTATTATGAACCCATAATTAAAAATTAAAAAATTTAAAAAAATAAAAAAAAATTAAAAAGTTTAAATATCACTATTCTTGGAAATGAGATTTTGAAAGGATTTAATGAAAATGAAAACGGTTTAATCTAGCTTCAGTAATAAGAATTTCAACATAAATCTAGCATACAGCCTATAAATTTTAATATTTTATAAATGAAATGTATTATAATTGCATAATCTGAAAACTGGGAGTCTTTATATTTATTACAGTATATCACCATGTGATTAATATCTGAAGAAATTGATTATAATCTGTTGCATGTTAAAATAATAAAATAAAAACCTCTGTACCTGTGGCCATAGGTGCAATGTTAATGACATAAATAAATACTGGTTTGATTTCCAGACAATGTTCCTTACCTTGGGAATTTAACTACGAACTGTTGAAATGTAAATATATTAATCTGGGCCTTTTGGGCATCCTTCCTATGAATGTATAGCAAAATTCAAAGGGAAATATTTGTTTTGTAAGTGAAATGTGGCTAAGATTATGTTCATAAGCACACATCGTATCTTTGAATTACTTAAATGAACACATTTTATCTAATAGCCTGTAACTAACCTATTATGCTTCCCAGGACTACGCTAAGAGTGAAAACAAGGCCACATTAAAGACCCTAAACTATTTCTCCATCATGCCACCTCCTCCATGCGCTACCGATACTCCTGCCAAACCCCAAAGTTTTCAAATAATTCTGGAGTTACCCAGAGAACTCTAACGTGTTCCTTGAATCATATACTCTGTCTCTCAGCATAACTTAACGTTTAGGAGAAACATTTTGAGTTTGAATCCTGGCTCTGTACGTACCGTGTGTGATTTTGAACAAGAGAGCTAGAGTACAGGATTCAGTAAATTCATATATGTAAACCCCTGGAACGTGTGTAGCACGTAGAAAGCACCATAAATATGTTCTATTATCATTGTTAGTCACGACTGCTGGTACTATGTACACCTAATGCAGCAGTTTGGCCACAGGGGCCACCAAATTTACTGCCACCACCCCGGGGCCTAACTATACCCAGAGGTACCTTTGCCAGGAAAGATGCTGAGTTTCTGATGTCGTGGGCCCTGATGTAGCCTCCGAGGATCTGCTTGCTCTTGGCATTCCTTCAATCCCGCTGCAGCTGCTCGCTCTGAGGATGCTGCTGCTTCATGCTCGTGCTGTCCCACAAAGACCTAGCCAAGCAGCTCATTTTTCTCCTTGCTCTTTTATCACAGTGCTCTACCCTTCCCCTGCAACAAACACAGTGGTCCATTTTCCTTAATCAAACCAGCAGAAAGATTACAAACTAGCAGCTCACAGGCAGTATTCATTGTTTATTAATATATTTTTAATGCCTTTACTCTGACCTTACGTCTTTCAATGGACTATAGACCTATTGTTAATGATTATCTTAAATCTTAGTAGACTTCCTTGCTTTTGGCTTCTGAAGACATTTTTCTCAGGGTCTAGTCTCTTCTTTACGTTGTAGGGTAAATTCATTCCCTGCAGGCTCTTTGGTACCACATTCTTATAAACCCTAGCAGGCCACCTCGAGCTCTCCAGAAAGTTCTGAATTTAAAATTGGTATAGCCTAGGATTGATATGGAGGTTTTACTTCAAATATAAAATGACACAAAAATTTTTAAAAATGTTCTTGGTCTTGATAGAAAATACCCATAAAATCGCTTAATAAAAATGCTTGCTAAACAAATTAATATTATAAGCATGCTTATCATATGTTCTTACAGAGAAATTCATATCAACACTTTAGAAATGGCTTCATATATTTTTCCTTAATACAATTTATAAATTTATAATATAATTTATAATTTATAAATTGAGCCTAGCATCTGAGCTATTATAAGGTATAGTAAAACTTGAGAAAAGTAATAAAATTGAATAAATTTTGTCATACTTCCTGTTTTTAAAGACTGCTGATTGCCTCAGTATCCAGTCTTGTCTTCTTCCTATTCTCTATTTTTACTAACGTACTATAAATTCCAGTCTTCCTTTCTAATAGTTGTGACCCATTTATGCAAGTTCTGGCCAATGATATTGAGAAAACATGAAGTACTGGGCCGCCAACTCGCAATCAATGGTCTTATCCAGTATCACACTGTGCTAATATTGTCACGGATGCTGGTAGTGTTGAAATCTGGGCAAAGCCTGGGGGCACTCTGGACTGCCCAAACCACCCTCCGTGTCCTGGATTTCCTTGTTAGGATGTCCCTTAGCCCAGATTTAACATAAGAAGTCCTTGAATGATGTATGTGTTGCTCCAAAAGAAGCCATTTTGGTATCTTTGTGTTATACTACAATAGTTGCACAGTTTAAGTGACATTTCCAATGGGTCATGCTCCAAAGATTCCACCATTTCATAGAATCTAGGTGTGTTAACCATAAACAATCTTAAATATATCGGATATAGCCTGTGAAAAATATTTCAGAGATAAGGATTCTCTAACTAGGAAATGCCATTAGTGAGTTAGCCAGGTTACTAGCATTTTTATAAGGGAATATGATCTCCTACTTACTCTTTTCTTATCAGGTATATAAACAAAAAAAATCCATGTATGACTTCCAGGATTCCTTCTTATAATGTTTTACAGAACAATTTCCAGCAATTTTGATGCATTTAGCTTTGACTAACATTGAGTTCAGGCGTTAGTCATGCAACCAAGAGTTGGCACATTTGACATAGAATTGTTAAGACATCCATATTGAAAAGTAAACTTGACTTAAAGGTGTAATTCTTCCTCTCTAATGTATAGTAGCACTCTCTGAATCTATTTCCACACCAAATCGAGATTTACACTGACATAAATCATTGAACTCTTATCATTCTTTTGGCATATAAAGCTTTTCTTTTTGATTTAAAAATTGTATATGATCTCTCATAACAGTTGGGATCGGATCTAGTTGTAAATATTGAGGTATTTAGGGTAAGGATGAGAGAAGGGGGACAAGAAGAATGGCAGTGTTACTAATGAAGGTGATGTTACTGTAGGTTCCTCAGGGCATGAACTACTTCACTGGACTTGTGAGGAGGCAGCCTCCACTGGCAAGAAAAGCTCCTGGAGTTCAGGATTTGGGGCTATATGGATTGATTTGAATATACAAAAATTTATCAGTTACAATATCGTGATCTTTCTTTACCAATCAATACATTAACTTGCACACAAGAGACCTGTTGGGGGTTTAAACCATTCCTTTACTAGTAGTTTAGAGCAGTGGTACCTTGAACAAGAGCAGTGTGCTTTCATAAAGCAGGCATTCCATTCTGGCACTAATTCTACCAGCCTTTCATCCTCTAAGAATAATGGCTTTTGGTGCCTAGAAACTCAACCATGTCAGATAACCACCCCGATTTCCAATCTCTTGAGATTCTGTTTCGTTGCTTGCATATCCTTTTGGTAAAAAATTACTAAACATAAAAAAAAAGTTATAAATAACCAGATTATTTCCATCTACTTATCGTAGAATTAGATTTATTAAGAGATAGAGAGCTCGAAGCATCTTTTGGAGGAGTAAATTGACACACCCAAACCTGACATTCCAGGAATTGTTCCCAAAACTAAACCACAGACCTGGTGACTAAGATACATGCTGCTTCTCCTACCACTAGATTGAAACATACAGGGAGTTGGAATCAAAGCTATTATTTCCTGGACCGTGGCACCTCTGCAAAGATTTTCATCAGTAAACATGTCTTCCCCCTGACTCTCTTTACACAGGTAGTTCCATCCAAAAATAATGTTCTTCACTGGAAACCTTTCTCACTTTATGTGGCTAAAGTTTTCTCCAATTGATTTGTAAAATATAAATCATATCCAGAACTTACTGTTGTTTGCTTTATTTCTTCTATACACTGGAAACAAATTGAAGATTGAAGCCTCTTGGATTTTGGCTTTAACAACTGGATGAATGGTGATGTTTCTCTATGAGCAAGAGGGTATTTTGGGAGAAACATTTGCATAGAGAGAAGAGGAATAGAGAGATTGGTTTTTGAAATGTTCAAACTGGAAATACTTATTACACGTGAAGTAGCAATGGCAGTTGATATCTGTTAGACATCAGGAATATAGTTAACGCTTTGCGTGAGTGCAGTGTCAGGATTATAATGCAATGAACCAGATCAAAAGAGGAAAATGGCATGTTTCTGAGGTAGTCTAGTGGGTCTAACTCAAGATAAACTGGAAAGTGCCCTGGAGACTCCCAGAATTATCTGAGGTGCTTTAAATTAGAGAGCAGAAAAGGAATGCATTCCACAGAAGAGGTGATTATAAAGCTGGAAAAATTTTGTTTTGCAATTGTTATTTTGGATCCATTATTTTTTCCCTTTTACTTGTGCAAATTCAGACACAGTCGTGTGTTATTAGGTAAGATCAATGCTTTAAGGAATGCACTGTGAAACAAGCGTGCATTGATGTAATGTAATTAACCTTGAACAAATATCAATTAGGAATCTGCAGTTACCCATTTAATGCATTACATTATACCTATAGCAAAGAAAGGCAGAGAGCCCAGGTTTATATTAAAGTCTACAAAGCTATGGTAAATTAATATACACTTTATGAAAGTCCAAATTGTTTAATATTTTTTCATTTTTCTATAATAAGCATTTATTAATTTTGTTTTTAAATAAAAATACTTGATAAAAATATTTAAGATTTTTCACCCCTGCAAGAATTTAAATTACTATTACAAATTCAAAAATGAAACCTTCTGTGTAAATTTTCTTTCAGCAATTTCCTTGTATGAGGCCTATAGTAATGAAATTCAAATGATGATTTAGGCACAAAGATATTCATCACAATACTATGTCAAATGGTGATAAATTGTAAACAAATTAAATTCCCAGAACAAGGGTGATTTAAAAGAAAAAGATGCATCTCAAGGACAGATAATAATGGAATAATTAAAATTAAGATTGCTAGGCATTTTATGAATAAGGAAAATATTTATGCTATAGTTGATAATTGAATACACCAGTATACAAATTATATTTTCAGTACTATCAGAAATGTGGAATAATCATTAAAAACCCCATATGCTATGACAATGTGCTACCTATCATTGCTCATACGTGTTGGAATAATTGATTTATTGTATTTCTTCTATTTTCTCATATTTTATTATGTTTATTCTATTTCTTCTATTTTTGTAAAATTTACACTAATATATTTTAACTTTTTAATAAGATAAAACCAACAACATGAATGAATTTCCCCCCAACATGAATTTTGGAGGGAAATTTTGAACTATGTGTTCAGTACCCAGAATCCCATCAGACAATTGCTGGAGATTTAGAAAAGAAATAAATAACATCCATGTCTCCCGCCTAAAATTTGAACTAAGTGAACAATATGACAAGAAGAGTGTGGAATATGTGAAATAAAAATGTACCTTGTTGCTATTAAAGCTAATATTTGATATCTGCATGTTATTTGATTTTTTTTAATGATTAAACCCCCAAATTTTGTATCTTCCCTCCCCAGTCATAGGTAATGTGTAACTACTTCTAATATGCTTGCTCTTTTAAAACTTATCACATGGAGAAGTAGAAAGACTAGATTTTTGTGTGGGCAGATTTGCTCCTATGAGCAAAGAAAACTAGCAAGCCATACATGCACGCCAAGTTCTGCTCTTAAATTCAATAACCAAATAAGTTACTAATCTTTTAAAAAGGAAAGGGTTGGGGGCGGAAGCACTGAGAGGAAGCTAGTAATGTTATGCTTTTGGAACATCCTCTCCATGGAAAGAAACACCGAAAGTTAGAAATCTTGGCACACGAATCACATTACATGTAGGAACAAATTCATTTTTAAGAATTAATGCTGAATTTAGTCTATCATTACTAGAAGAAACGATCTCTGCACTTCTGTTTGTGAATTTGTACTTCACAGTTACTAATTCTCCTTGAGCAATCAAACCAAATTGACATGGTTGACATAAGAAAGTTTCTAAATATACCGAAAGTTTGCATGTTGCTGTTAGAATATATTCTAAAAGGAAAATATTTCTTTTTGTGTATAAAAGATGAAACTATCCTCTTTCTTTAATGGAAAGTTATAAATGATTATTAACTACTATTTTTTACAAAAATTAAATGATACTATAAGATTCTGAAATGCCATTTACCAATATACCTTGAACATTCTAATATGGCAGAGTATAGAATCAATTCATTTCTTTTTTATAAATACAAAGCATTACATTGAATTGGCATATTTTTATTTCTTTAATACTTGCTTGGTAGACAATTAAATTTAAGGAGCATTAAAAATGCAGCAAATAATACTCTTGGCAATATATCTTTCTTCAGTTATCTGATTATTTCACTCAAATAAAATATTAGAATCAAATTGTTCAGGTAAGGAAATGCACAGCTAATTTTTTGTTATATGTATTCCAGAACAGACACCCTTAAAAAAACTTAACTGAATATCATTGTCACTAAACAATGATTACTTTGTATATATTGCCAGTTCGCTAAACGTGTTGTGTGCTTTATTTCCTCTACATTTGAATAAATGATTTGATTAAATGATTAAAATTTTTTTGGTTCATTATCATATAATCTGAGCAGTATTTCTGTAGTCCAGCAAAGCATATGAATGTAATATTAATATTTAAGGACTCACAATTGCACATTTCAGGATAAAATTAATAAAATATGATAAATTTGTACTTGTGCCAAGGTGTAATTTTAGTGTGTTTCCAATTAAGACATTTAACGAGTAAAAGACTGACGTGTTTTGTTTAGAAATATCTCTAATAACTTGTCAAGCCAGAACCTGAACCGAAAGACACATTTTCCTTTTAGAATATGTATTCTGCAAGCAACTCCATTCTTTAGGTATATTTACAGGCTTCATTTTGTCACAGTATCTAACCTGCAATGTTTATTGAAATAGCTCATTTATTCATTCATTTATTAACAGCATATGCTTTGACCTCCTATGCTTCAGTTATTGTGTGAAGTGCTAAGAATACAGAGGCGAAGCAGACAAGGCCTCTGTCCTCTAGGATTTTATAGAAGCTTTATTATTCCGTTAAAACAAAAAAACAGTTGCAGCATAGTCTATGCAATCTCAGATCATCATTGTAGTATCAATCAAAATAATACGATATACATATTCATATTACATAGGATTTATTCTTTGAATGAGTGAATAAGTTAACTATATGACTCTCTGATTACTAATGTGAAGAGTGGACAATGTCTATTTGTGCATCTACCCAAATTATAAAGTATTCAAAAGTGTCCCCAGAAACCATGTCAATGTTTTAAAGTTTAACGTTTATGGCATATGTTCTACCCACCCATCTTTCTGCTCCCAGAGAGAACTGATATTTTCATGGTTGTCAGGATTAATTACTCATCTGTCAGTATGTAGAAATGTCAACCTGGCTGTCCCTAAAAGCACATCACATCCTCTACCATATTCTGGGCCTTTGCCCAATCCAGGTCTTTGTCATCTGGTGCATTAGAGTCTTACTTTTAGTTAAGAACTCAATGACTTACTAGCAGAAAAAAATGTAATTGGATAGTAATATGTTTATGTTTATTTATGGATAAAATAATTAAGGAGTGCTTATCTTTTGTACAGCACTGGGTAGGGTGCTAAGGATTAGTCCTGGGGGAAGGGAGCAGAACCAACCTTAGAGTGGGATTAAGACCAATAGTTAAGTTACTATTTTATTATGGACCGTACTATCAATGGGCTGCTCGATCAAGAAGTTCAGCATCTTCCAATTTTCAAATGTTCAATTATATACATGACACTCCTCTTGTTTTATTTCTCTCACAATTTGCTATGAACTTTTTTAATATAGTAAAGACATACTACTTTCATAGCATGCCCATTGTACATTTAAAACATTTGCCAGCAGAGGCCTGAAAGACATGTACGGTAATCTTCACAATTTCAAGTAACCTTAAATAAAAGTAAAAACAGATAAGGAAAGTGCTGTCTTTATATACAGCGGGCAAGATGAACATAAACTTGATATATAGCGTTTGCTACTTAGACTGTGGCAGTGTGAGAATAAGCATCACTTAGGATGTTTTGCTTGAAATGGAGAATCTCAAGCCCTACTCTGAATATGCCTTTTAAAAGATCTTTAGACACCCATATTAACGGTATAATAAAATTTAAGATGCACTGCTCTATAGAACTTTGTGGGGTTTGAAACAGAATGAGATGAGGTTGCGATGAGAGGTAAGGTGCTCACAGGAATGGCTGGTCAGAAGGGACAAACCCTGGAATGGTCAGGATGGAGGTGAAGGAAGGCGGAACCGGGGTGGTGGGGCAGATGTGCTGTTTTCATTGCCCTTCACTTGCTCTTCTTTAGAGCACCCAGGGACCCTGGGAACATTCTCAGATAGATTCTCAGATGTTTATGATATGCTTGTTTAAACTCAGGCAAAAAAAAAAAAATATTACAGACTCTGGGGCTGAAAGTCACTTGAGCTAGATGGCATCTCTATCAAGCAAGTTAAATGTTTTAAGGCATTTTTGAGCAATTATTAAGTTTTTTTTTTTCCAGTTATACATTCACAGCAAAGAGTGAATGCAAAGCCACCAAAACATATCCTTTCGTGAAACTTGTAAGCAAGTCCTGCGTGGAGGCTTTCTTAACATCTTAGAATAGAATCCTCAACTCCCCCATTGGTACTATTGCAGAACGGCATTCCTGCCGTCAGGATTACGTGTCTGTCTCCTCCTTAGACAGCCTCCTTGGAAAACAGAGACCACCTCTCTCTGTTTCAGTAGCTTTAATCCACAGCACAACCCTACACAGCCCAGTGCTCTATACCTGGTTAATTCCTGAGAGCTGATTGGCTCAATGACAGAATGAATGGTGCACTGAATCATTTAAGTAAAAGAGACTTGATTTATCATCGTCGTGTAACAAGAAGAGAAAGGGAGAGCCCTGGCTCAGCAGTCGTATGGAGAGGGTCATTAAGCTACAAGGGTCCACCCCTTGATTTTTCAAGTGGCAGATGCTCCATTCACTCAGCAAATAATGCCAGCTACTCTATCACTGATAGCCCCAGGGAAGGCCACTTAGGGGGTAACTGCCACTTTAGGGGGACTTCCTATTTTCACAGATAGTAGGCCATGTAATCCATTCTATTTCCTATTTGTGTTCCACACAACTTCTGAACACAAACAAGACTTTTTTTTTTAAAGAATTATATTAAATCCAGTTGTCCTCTCTGCCACGGCCAGTGTTGTTGGGTAATGCAAATGCACATTATAGAGTTACAGGAGTTCATTTGAAAATGGATAAAAGGGAGAAGCAAGGTAATGTAAGTAAAAATCATAAAATGAATTTTATGTATCATTAATTCTGATAACTGATTTTATTGCTTTGGAAAATTATTATGGCAGTCTGCTACAAAATACTTAACCTAATTTAAATTTCAGAACACATTTTTTGGCAAATCGCTAGAAGCAATATTTTTAATGAATGAAGTGGATCTAATTTGGATTTCAGATGCACCAAGAGAAAAAGAGAGAGAGAGAGAGAAAAGAAGTTTTCTAAGGTAAGCACTTTGTATTTCACAGCTGTGTTTCAAATGATGTTACAAGAAGGAAAGTTGAATGATGACTTTTTATATCTATACAGAAAACCCACAAAAGATCAAAGTCTGAACTATTTCCTTGCCGGTATATTTTAATTGATATTTTTATACAGTCATTATGGTTTCAGGAACTACTTTATTACCACTGAGCATAATAATTTTGCCAAGAACCAGATGATGTTTAGGAGTTCTATTAGAACACCTAGCAAACATTGTGTTAGGAGATAGGATTTTAAAATTGCTACCACTTTGCTCTGACCAACAACTTAACCTTAATAACTTATTCTGATTCTCAAAAGTTTAAGTTGGAAATTAGAAATACGCCGTTTTCTAAAGTTTATTGTTTTCAGTTCAGATTTCTTTGGTGGTATCACCTTTATCAAAATGTTTGTCTGCATCAAATATTAATGATATGAATATTGGTCTCATACAGATGAAAAAGAAAAGCTCTACTTTCCCATGTGCTCAGTATAAAATGTTGGAAAATGTGAGAAAAGGCAATGTTTGTATCAGTTGGTTGACTACATGCTGTGAATTGTAAGCAACACTCACAGAATCCTGGCTTCGTTTCCTTGTTTTATTTCTTCCTAGAGCAATCATCCATGGTACCAGCAAATAAAACTATCCACTGCACTTAACCTAAAACCTAGATGAGGTCAGTGATTGTCAAAGTCCAATGAGAGCCAGCAGTACATAAACTGTTCCTTCCTCTGAACATTGTTGAGGTATGCAAACATTTTTTAAAATGATGTGTGCACTGATAGGAGGAAAAGTGGATTAACTCTGCTTATTGTAAAGAGATCAAAGGCTTTAAAATCGATGGGCCAAACTCTGCTTTTTATTTATGTGCCTATTATTCCTGATAAAGTCAAGATGCACACAAATGAAAGCAGAAGGCTGCCCAACTCATTCTAGATTCTAGCATGCATTGACTTTGTCTTAAAATGCTCTTATATTTTATATGACCAAAGAAACAAAAAGTCACATGCAGAGAACCTATTTCTACCACTTGCAACTGAAACCCTACCTACATGCCTTTCTCTTAGGCTGTGTAGAAGTAGTTGATAAGACTTAAAACCACTCGAATGAATATGATTTGGTGAAAAAAGTTCAGTACTTATGAAATGATACCAGGAACCAATTTACTACATGGTCCTTAGACAAAGAGCAAGCCGCCTGAGTCTCATGGGGGAAAGCTAATCATCCCCTAAAGAAGTGGAAATTCTGATCCTCTTAGCAGAACATGCTCTTGAACAGATAACTGAATCAAAGAACTTTTGAATAGAACATGAGAGCTGCATTTTTCACAAAGGAAGTTCAAAAGGTATAATCTGTGTCATGTAGAGTGATAGATTTCTTTCCAGGAAATCTAGCATGTCATCATCGAAGGGGAGGTATAAGATTATCAGAACATTATATTGGGATACTGATGATTTAATCTTCTTCTAAACAGACCATTTACCAAACTGGAATAGCAAAAATTTCAGGCTACAATTGCAGCTAGAGACATGATGGTACTCTGACAAATACCCCATATTTAGGTGATATTACTTGAAATACCATAATTTTATCTTCAAAATATCAGAGGACATAGAGGAAATTCGCTTGAGTTTCTTCAGAATGTGGTGAAACAATATGGTTTATAAAAAAAAAAAAAACCAAAAAAACTCCTTTTTAAATGTTATGGATTGCTACACACAGAATTATTCCAAAATAATCTATAAATAGTTATTATTATTTTAACCATACAGACCTTTCTACACAGGTTCATTTGAATCAAACATTTAGATCATTTCAGTATGCACTTACTAGATGCCTGTCCTATCCTGAATAATGAGATAATAGGAGTTTTTGTGAACTTATTAATAATGTATAGATTATGTTAAAATAAAACATGTAATTTTGTCATCACAATTCAGTAAAATTTTATCTTTAGCAAATATGTGGTTGAGGAAATAAAGGATTAAGTCCCACAGAGAAGAAATGGGAGACGCAAGATTAAAACCATAGTTTCTTCTGCCAATACCAGTTTTCTTTCTATTATAATTGCCTTGCAATTATTGAAATAAGTGATTCAGTCTTTTTTATTTACTAAAGCCTAAATGTGTTATTTGTGGAAAAGTTGAGATAATAGAGTAACTAGCCCAATGACATATAGGACAATTAAGACCAGTGACAAATTGATTCCAAAAAAGCAAGTTTGCTTACTGCTCTATCTGGAACTATAGACCATGTTGGAGAACAAAATGCTGCATGGAGCATTATAAAAACAGAAAGAGAATGAGGGATCTAGAGGGAAGGAGAGATAGCACAGAGTGAAAAGACCCTAGAGAACAAAGCAGGGTCACCCAGCATCAGAAGGTAATGTAAGAAATTTAGTTTTCATCATAAAGAGCCTAGGAGCCTACTAAAATATTTTAGGTATGACTGGAAATATTTTAATTATTTAAGAAGATGGCTGCAATATGGAGAATGATGGGAGATGAGTCAGAGTTGATATAAAGTGACTAGACTGGAATATCTGTGTTATACAAACCATATATAATGGTACTTAATATATGACTTATGATGATGGTTGTGATTATGCCTTAATAAAACCAGGAAGGAACAGCCTCTGAATTTGCAGTGGGGCATTTATCATCTACTATTATTTATGAACCCACCAAAACGGTCACACAAGTCAAAGAGGAAGATATCCATTGGTCTCTATTATTCAATTACTGTCAAAGCTGGGCCACAGTAGTTTATGGCTATCCACAATTTGCTCTGGATTATAAACCAAAAGATATATATGGCCCATTAACTCCAGAATTTTATATATTTTTAATGAAAATGGATGTTTTATCTGAAGAGTATGAGAGATGAGATAGCTCTAAGGGGAAAAAATGGATTGCCAATTTAATTTCTTACTCATTACATAGTATTTATTTGAATAAATATCACTGAGAACTGTTTGATCTCTGACCTGAGTATGTTCGCAGTTACCGATTCAATTGCTTTGCTAAAGGACCTTTGTGATTTTCTACCCAACAGTTACAAATATTTGTTAATAATAAATGTTTACTTACTGTTACGCATTAGTCATACATAGATTTTTGGTTAATATGTTTGAAACAGCTTTTTTGATTGGACTTATATCTTAGCCAAATTCTACTTTTTCAGTGAAGATTACTTAAATTACTACATTACCCATGGGCCAATATGTTAATCTTGTTTCCTAAAGACCTGCTAAATTGTAGCAACTGAGAATGCTTAATTTTAAGAACTAAATAGTTATTGTACATTGAGCACCTCTGTAGGTGGCAGACTCAAATATATGCTACTCGAAGGCCCTGCATAATTGACTGATGTAGGTCCATCTACTGACACTCTGAATGTTTCCCACCACACTGACCTCCAGGAAATTCCTCTTGTGAGCTGCTTTCAGTCAATGAGTGAGAACTCTGGGGGTGCTAATGAAGATCATTTCTTTGCGATGTGGAACTTAATCTGATGAGCAAATTTGGCTCTAGGACTCCAAGTTGGGCTTGCCAAACCTTTCTTGAAGGAGCAGCACATTCTGAGACTTCCTGTTCAAACTTCTTTCCCCTACATTTTTTCAGTGGCCTTTATCCTAAGGCTCTCATCACCTTTTTCATCTCCCTCAATATTTTTTTTTATTTCAGCGTATTATGGGGTACAGATGTTTAGGTTACAAATGTTGCCCTTGACCCTCCTCCCCCGCAAGTCAGAGCTTCAATCGTGTCATTCTTAACCTTCTTTTTCTACAATAATTCACTCTTGTATATTAAATTCTGTCTTGGTGTATATTCCTCAGAGGAATTCTGCAAACACAAATGTTCTCAGTAGTGGTCTGAAAAACCAAGCAAGTTAATAAGAAGTTAGAAAACCCCAGCTGCTGTTGTTCCAGATTTTACTGTTGGTGACCTGCAAAAATGTCTTACCGCTAAGTGAGATGATTGCAGATTTGAAAAATATGGGAGGAACAGTGCCTACAATGAGATCAGAGATAGCAGATTATCACTGGGTAATATCGACACATTGCAGAGGAATAATAAGAAACAGGATCATTAACAAGCAGTTAGAGGCTATTATGAAAGGGGAGTTTCTTTGGTAATTTACAAAGAGACATTTATCTCTTGGAATGGATGAGTTACCACAGCTGAGGAGTAGACTGAGGACCTGATAGTCATAGAAGGCTGGTGACATTTAAATTCCCAATCAAAGTAGGTCATTAAGGTAAGGTCAGAGCCTTATTGTTAAAACCTGAGTCTTAGAAATATGGGATAGAAAAATCTAGATGAATGCCCAAGAAGACATTGCCTCTGTAGAGCCCTTTAAACCCTCGGAGTTTTCAAATGTGGCCAACCTACCCCTAATAAGAGCCAGCATTTTCCCTATGCCAGAAGATGCTGCCAAAGCCTCTCCCACACAAGACAACAGGTACTGCACTCAAGAGTTATCTCTGTCTTCTCTCTTGATCAGGCTAACTAGTGTTAAATTAAAAAAAAAAATAAGTCAGTCTGGACTTTCTTCACCTGATAAGGAAAGAAAATGATTATATGACAAAGGAGCTATGATGATTAGATAAGGACTTTCATAGAAACCAAGAGAACATTCCTGATATTGATTTAGATTGTGCTTAATCATCCGGCCCAACATATAAGACATGATAAATAAGAAGTCACTGATTTGGAAGCATTTTCTTGAGATAGCAGACATCATACCCAGGCAAGGACACCCGGAGTTGGGGCAAATAGTGCTAGAGTGTCTCTTTGAGGTGTGGACAAAGTGATGGCCAACACTGAATGAAGTATAAACAAATGAGTTGGCCTGCAGTTAGTAGAGGAAAAAAATGAAGCACTGAGAGGAGTAGAAACGTTGGAATAGAATAGAATGTGAGGCTTCCAGACTCATGGAGGATAACGTTTCACAAGACAGCCCAGAGGACACATGGTTCACCCAGGTTGCCAGAATGTGCTGACGTGGAGTGTCAACATCACTAATAAGTTCAATAGTGACTTTCCTCTGCAGGCTACTTTCCTCTGAGGTTAGGAGAGCAATCAGAGAGCCTGGTTTGATAGAATCAACAAGGATAATATAGCCCTAGAGTAATAGAAGCCAGGTGGTAGAGGTGACAGTGCTAAACCATCAAAACCCAGGATTCTGTATTTACCTTAACTTTCAGCATGATGGAAGGGCATTCAAGAGAGTCCAACACATGATGAGTTGTGGAAATAGTAAATAAAGCACAGTATCACTAGAGGCAAAAGAGTTGGGCAGCCAACAAGGGTAGTGCTTAATATCTAGAAGAAAAAAGCAGGTGAAGATCAGGAAAATGAGGATAATGCCCTTAGAGAAAACTCATGATTCCTTGCTCAGAACCCACGTCAGATCCATTTTTTATATGAAGAACATTTTGATTGAAGAAGAGGCTGTGTCCTTCGGAGGAAAGGCTTTACAACATGACTGCAAGTATATACTATAAATTTCCTCTAATGTCATGCAAGTGGACCTATAGCCATTTAATCAGGTGACTTTACAGTGTAGAAAAGAGAATACCCAGGCATTACGAACATGGAGGGAGAGAGAATATGAATTGAGAGTGATATATGAAGACGCAAAGCATCAAATCAGCCCTCTGCTAGAATAGCATTCTAGCTAAATTTCTACTCAGAGGCAAAAAGCCAATAATTTTTGAGAGCCTAAGATTTGTTAGGCATCAATGACTTCATTTAACAAAGCTGTTCACATTTGTTTATTATGTTTTTGACATTATTAGATGCACAATTGGCAGACATTGTGGTGTAATCTACAAAAGCATGGCCTTTGGGTCTACTGCCTCCAGGAAGAAACTCATTGGTTTTTCTCCAATCCTTGAGTGTATGATTGGAATATACTTGACAGTTGGGGTAACTTCCACATTCAGCTCTTGGCCTGTGGGGTTAAAACTATCATAGCAGGAAAGCCCAAGTAGAAAGCTCTGAAGCTGTACCCCACCCCACACACACAAAGGGCCAAGAGAGAAAAACTAAAATAATAATGTATCCAGGGAGGATGAAGGGAAGATGGTAGAGTTTAGTGCCATGATTAAAGACCTCAAAGATGCACAGATACCAGTCCCTATCATAGTTACATTTATTTTTCCATCTGGTGACCGTAGAAGCTAGAAAGTTTTGAAGAATATATGTAGACAACTATATTTAGTAGTCCCACTATAAACAGCTGAAGAAGAGAGAAATGAGACATTATGCCAAGTGAAAGAAGCCAGATACAAAATAACACATCTTGTATAATTTGATTTATATGAAATGTTCATAAAAGGCAAATCTATACAGACAGGAAGGAAGTTAGTTATAGTCTGTGGCAGGGGCATCAGGGATGGATTAATTATAAACACACCTGGATTTGAAGGAATATTCTAAAACTCAGTGTTGGTGATAGCTGCAAGAATTAATCTGTTAATTAAATTTTTTTTAAAAAGCTTAATAGTTTCTGAAGGTATATATAATAAAATGACAATATCATTTTATTTTTTTTATTAAATCTTCAAAATTTAAAACTAATGATAAACTCCATTCTGGTAGTTTATCTGGGCGTTATAGAAAATGTATATACATATAGATCTTTTGACATTTGAATGGGTAATACTCTTAAATTTAAATTTACTAAAAATTTATCATATACTTAAAATGGGTGAATTTTATGGTTTGTATATTATAAAGTTATAAATATATAAATAAATGTAAATAATCAATAAAGTTGTTTAAAAAATTAACTCAATGATATTAAGAAATTACATGTGAAAGACATAAGGGAAAACCCAAATTAAATAGGAAAGCCATAGTAGCATTTTAAACTCTCTCCATATATACATGTGTGTGTGTGTGTGTTTGTGTGTGTATCTATAACTACAACTACACATATAATATAGTTATAATAGAGCCATGTAACTCTTCTCATTGTATTAACAATGGCTGGATGATACTTTCCAGACAGCCATTGTATATATACACACCTACACATATATACTACTATCTTAATTATATAAAAATGCTTAATATTTAAAAAGAATATATTCAAAATTATTCTTAATGGGATTCTCTAGGTAACTTAAATTTTATTTTTGATACTTTTATGCTGTATGTATTTTATGCAATAATATTCTAAAATAATAGTTAAAATAAAAATTGCATTACACGTAACATATTCATCCTGTTCAAAATAAGAAGATAATTAGCTTTTTAAAACGGATACTCAAAAAACTTTAAAAACGGTATGCTATGAAAAATTTATGCCCCTACAAGTAGTGAAAAAAAAAAAATCTGAAAATCCAACTTATATAAGTGACAGTAACAAAATGATAAGACAAAATTTTCAAGATCACAGAAGAAGAAGAAAAAAAAAAAACTAGAGTATCAACTGATACAGAAGAAAGAAATCATGAAACAGGTTTGGGAATTTTTTTTTTTTAATTAAAAAACAAACTTACAGTGAAAGAAGCCAGTTTGAAAAGGTTACATACTATATGATTCTACTTGTTTGACATTCTGGAAAAGCCAAAACTATGCAGAGAGTAAAAGATCAAGGATTAGCGACGCCTGGGGAAAGGAGGGGAGGGATGAGTACACAGAGCACAGGGAATATTTTGGGCAGTGAAAATTTTCTATATTACACTGTGATGGTGGAAAATGTCATTATGTTTTAGACAAAACTCACAAAACTATAAACGCACAGAATGAATCCTAATGTAAACTATGGACTTTGTTAATAATAATGCATTGATATTTGTTCATCAATTACAGCAAATGTATCACTGTAACGTAAGATGTTAACGATGAGGAAATTGTAGGGAGGGGAGGGCATCTATAGGTCTTTCTATATTTTCTTTTCACTTCCCACTCAAAAACTGTTCTAAGAAAGAATTTGTTAATTATAATTTGTTTAAAAAAGCTTAACAGTTTCTGAAGGTATATATAATAAAATGACAATATCATTTTATTTTTATTTTATTAAATCCTCAAAATTTAAAACTAATGATAAACTCCATTCTGGGAATTATAGAAAATGTGTATATATATATATATACACACACACACACACACATACATATATAGAGTTCTTTTGACATTTGAATGGGTAATACTTTTTTAAAGAATATGGAAAAGTATTTCAAGCTTCTTAAAACTGTTATTATTCAATATAATATTCATGATCTTATAAATTAAAGATAATATGAAGAAAAATAAAATGAATATATTATTTATAAGCACATTTGATAATAGTAACAAAATTAAATTAATGGTTAACATTAATTGAATGTTTTGCTTCCAACACCATGGTAGCTTCATTACATATATAAACTGAATCTCAAACAATGATCCAATGATTGAATAATTTGATTGCCATACAATGGGTGAGATGTGATAACCATTAAATGAAGATATGAATATTTAAAGAAAATATAGAAATGTTTATAACATAATGTTAATTTATAGAGCAACTACAAAATTTTAGATTGCAACGCTGTGAAAATTTTCAAGGATATAAACATAGAAGAAGAAACATGAAAAAGAGAAAACATTTTTCTGGGATACTTTAATTCTGGAGGCTTATGTTCTTTTTTATTTCTGTTATCAGTACAACGTTGTCTGTACATTAAATATGACTCTTGGCATTATAGTATAGCATAATAATAACATAAAATATTATATAGCATTTACCATATTACAAATACTTTCTAAAATTTGGAAATCTATTCTGCACATCCACCATCATTATTAACCCAGTTTAACAGATAAAGAAATGGAAAGGACAGACCTTTCAAATAACTTCCCCAAGATGGCACAGCTAATAAATGGCAGAGCCATTATCAGATAACTTGGATAATAAATGTACAATGAACTCATTTTACTATTTTAAATAAATTTCATTGTGTACATTTAAGGCATATAACATGTTATAAGAGACATACACATAGTAAAATTGCTACTATAGTAGAAAATATTAACATATCCATCCTCTCACTAGTTATCTATTTTTTTCATTCTGTGGCATGAGCAGCAATCATCTACTCATTTAGCAATAATCCTGAATACAATATGCTATTATTAACTATCGCCCTCATGTTATACATCTTTCAGTTGGTTCATCCTTCATATTTGCTACCTGGTATCCTTTGACTCACATCTCTTCATTTCCTCCTTCCCACCCGGACCTTGGTAACCACTGTTTTATTCTGTCTTTATATATTTGACCTTTATGAAATTACA